>APFE030623886.1:8793-76534 GCA_000404065.3 Pinus taeda
GGAGGCGCCGCAGGAGACGCCGCAGGAGGCGCCGCAGGAGACGCCGCAGGAGGCACCGCAGGAGGCGCCGCAGGAGACGCCGTAGGAGGCGCCACAGGAGACGCCACAGAAGGTGTTCTGGGTTTAGTTTTCTTTTATTGTGGAACTGGTTATATGGGTGACTTACTGGTACTTGATGATCATTTGATATTTATGGATCCAGTTTGAAAATTTATGAAAAGTGGTCCTTGAAAGAAAAGAAGTAGGGGGTTGTAGCTCCCTTCCAGGAGAGACTGGAAAACGAGAGAGAGTTGTAGCTCTCTGCAGGTTGCAGCCTGCGTACTGGTAAAGGACTGCACCAGTACAAGACCATTGTAAAAGGAGTTTCTAATTTGAAAGAAGATAGAGACATATTGCAGCAGGTGGTTTTCACCCACATTGGGTTTCCACCTTATATCTGGTGTTCTTTGATGTGACAGTCTGTTTTTCTTGTTCATGCTCATTGTTTTATGGTACTGATATGCAAAAATAATTCAAAGTATAAATAAGGAAGAATTGTTAAAAGGACTAGATAATACTGATTCACCCCCCCTCTCAGTATTATTTTCAACAGAACACTCATGGCACAATCATCATCCCTTAAGGCGAAGGCCTTGATACGATGTTTATCTAGAATGGACAAGATCCTGGCCTTCCAGACCACAAAGTTGGACGCGTCATCTAGCCTATCCTGATCCCTCAGCGCATTCACAGCCATCTCTCTACTCTTCTCTGTCGATTCCTCCGAGTCTCTCTACTTCCCGCCTGGAAGTTCTCGGTTCAACTCTTGCAGAGTCCCTCTACTTCCCGTATGGAAGTTCTCGGTTCGACTCCCCCAAGTCTCTCTACTTCCCGCCTAGAAGTTCTCTTCTAGACTCCCTCTAAGTCCCGATTTCCCTCCTGGAAATCATTCTGCCAACCGTCAAGTTGCCCCTCTCCGATCGTTTGTGCAACTGCACCACTAATCTAGATTCGGTGGCTAGAAATCTGCCTCGGCAGCAACTCCCTCCCCTTGGTCTTGCTCTGTTAGGTATTAATCTAATTACAGCACCCCACCAGCTTCACTTTGCAACTTACCCATAGCCTCCTAAGCCCCAACAAGCTGCAGGTTAGAGCTTCTAGGCTCTGCGCAATCCCGGCACCAGCAAAATTCGCACCTCCTGGCCACAGGCATCAATCCTTCCTGACTGAGAAAGATGACCGAGAATTGCGTAGGTTGAGTCTGCTCCCCTCTGCCACTACATTGATCCTCTTCCTGGCTCAAACTTGATGACGCAAGCACTGCGTCACCCCTTCCTTACTGCTTCTCTGCTAGGAACAACTTTTGTCACTCGAGACAACTGTTTTCTGTTGTTGTTGCTCTGCTCAGCTGATGTCCTCAGTTCTACTATGATCTGCTATCATCCCTCGATACCATGTTGAAGTTTCAAAGTCTAACAGTTAGAAACCCTCCATGTACTTTCTGATTTATTCCTTTCTACTTGTTATGATTAATTAACAAGTTATTTACCATGTAAATACTGAATATAAACACAAGTACATGCTCAACACATTACAGATCATCAACTGAAGGAAATAGAAACAACCACACAAGTGACATCGTTGTTTTTGGACTAATGTCCCCGAAAAAACCCAATGCGGGAAAACCAGTGCAGCTATCTAAGGGTTTGATTTATTAAGCAGTTTCAGAATACAATCTAGGTGCCAAATCCGGCTCACCCAACAGAGAAAAAATCTCGGCAGTAGCACCTCTCTACTTGGAAGCAGATATTTTGGCTGAAACCCCAGATAAACACTCCAGCAGCTCCACAGCTCCAATCTGCCCCATGAAACCCCAACGTCAACCTCTAGGGACTGCATCATCTCTTTCTAGCCCAGAGTTAGCCCAACGTCACTCTAGCTTAGCCTGCATCAGCCTCTGAAGGCACTGCATCAGTCCTCTAGCCATCTGCGTCACTCACGCTGGCCCTCTGAGGCACTGCGCAGCTCCTGGCTGCCTCTGCGTGAACCCTCGGCTGGTTCTGCGTCCCTCTCTCCGGCTATTGCGCTAATCCTCCTAGTGTTATCTCTGCCTCTCTGCTTCTATATTCACTGCCCTTCAGCTGCAACTCTAATCACTCTCTCAACTTTCTCAACAAACCCAACCCCAAAAAGTCGAAGTCTTGATCTCTTGGTATGTTCTCCGAGCGACCCTTAAGCCTCCTCTTATACTTTTCTCGTTGACAAATCAACGGCCAAGATCAAGTCCCTAATCAACGGCTAAGATTAAATCTGGCTTGATCCATGACTTTTGGACCATTCTAACACAGTTTTATATTAATTCACATTAATATTTTATTTTCCCTAAGTTTAGACTTAGGGACTTCATTAAAAATATTAATTATGTTAATATCTCCCAAACTGTTTAGAACCTGCCCAAACCCTTTCTGGGTATTGGAGAGCTCATGTGCCTTAGCCTCTCCACCAATTTTCGTGGCTAGAGCACATCCGATGCTAACCCAAATCAACAGTAACGTGGCCATAGCTTTGCAACTCTCCATCTGAAACTGCTTCAAGATCTCCACTACATACTTACCCTACCCAAGGAAAATCTCCCTTGATTTCTACAAAACCTCCAAATAAGTAATGCATCCTGCCAGTGTCCATTTCAAACTCAACTGCCATGTCTACTTTGCATCTGCAATGAGCTCCTCTGCAATTGTAAGAAACAAGTCATCTACATACAACACCAAGATAAGCAGAATTCCCAACATATATAATATAATTTAGGATTTGCTTCGCTTTTGGTGAATCCCATACTCTACAAATATGCATATATCCTGAATTACCACGCTCTCATTGCTTGCTTGAGTCCATACAAGGCTTTCTTATCCTTACAAACATGGGACTCTTTCTTATTTACTTAAAGCCTTAATGTTGCTCTAGGCACACTTCTTCCTCAATGATCCCATTAAGGAAAGTTGTTTTCACATCCATTTAATGCATCCTCCATTCCATAAATGAAACCAAGGGCATAATTTCTTTAATGGAAGTGTACCAAGCAACTAGAGCAAATGTCTCCTCATAGCCCACTACCTCATTCTAGGAGAACCTTCTTGCCATGAACCTCACCTTGAACTTTTATACGCTACCATCAACTATATGCTTGATCTTAGAAAGTCACTTGCAACTCATTATTAGCTTCCCCTCGAATCTTGGCAATATGTCCCAAACATCATTCTCCATGATGGAAGTGTATTCCTCCACCATGCGTGTTGGTATGTTGCCTCTTGATAATGGAAGGCTCATAATTTATGATGTTGCTCATCAATGCCATGTGGTCTGAAAATTTCTTCGAAGGTTTACTTTCCCTAAAAGTGCTCCTAGGATCCTCAACATAATCTTAAGCATCCCTCAATGTCTGAGTGAACCATTGACGTCTCTTGACAAAAGTTGAAGGGGCTATTATTTCCTCCTCTTCATCTAAATGTTGTTGTAGTGCTCTAGAAGTCATTGGTGACTTTCGATTAACCTTCAAAACTTCCTACTCCTCATCCTCTATCATTGGAATAAGCTCATGGAACTTCCTCGATGTAAAGTCTTCTTCAATCTTCACATCCCCTCCTACTATTATCTTCCTTTGCTTTGAAATGTAGATATTATAGGCCTTTGAAGTCTCACTGTAACCCACAAATAAACCTTTTCAACTGGTCGGCTCCAACTCGATCCTCTTCTCTATCCATACATGGATATAAAATGTAAAAGGACAGTCAAAGATGTGGAAATGACTCACCTTTGGCTTTATACCATCAAATGCCTCCTATGTTGTCTTATCCTCCAAGATCCTATGAAGACATCAATTCTAGATATGGATTATTCTGTCGAATCATGGCCTCAGCAGTTACTATGATGGATTGATTCTTTTACACTACAACCTCATTCTATTATGGGTTGTACATAATAGTTAGCTCCCTCTTGTTTCTTGCCACCTCATGGAAACTCTCAAACTCATTGGTATACTCATCACCATTGTTCGATCTCAAGACTTTGACCTTCTTCCCTGTCTGGATTTCAACTATAGCACTGAACTCCCAAAACATACTAAAGACCTCATCTTTGATCTTTAGGAAGTAGATCCAAGTTTTTACAAGAGAAGTTATCAATGAAAGAAACAAAGTACATCTTCCTGAAAGTGATGCTACTGACATTGATCCACAAACATCCAAATGCCCTAAGTAGAGTCTCCTTAGACCTATGCTTGTTGCTTGGGAAAGCACCATTGGTATGCTTATTGAGCATGCACCCTTTTATTCTATGTTGCTCGATATTGAACTCTGGAAGACTTGTAACTATCTCCCTCAAAATAGGAAATACTCTATGATGTAAGTGTTGATTTATGGTAGCATCAGATGTGCTCTAGCCTTGAAATTTGGTGGAGAGACTAAGGTACATGAGATCTCCAAGACCCAGAAATCGTTTGGAGAAATTCCACCCAGATGAAGAGATATTAAAATAATTAATATTTTTAATAGGTCCCTAAGTCTAAACTTACGAAAATAAAAATATTAATGTGTATTAATATAATATGGGTGATAAAGTTCTAAGTGACGAGGATCAAGCCAGTTCTAATCTTATCCGTTGATTAGGGACTTAATCTCGGTCATTGAATCGTCAACGGGAGAAGTATAAGAGGAGGCTTGAGGGTCAGTTGGAGACACACCAATAGAGATCAAGAATTCGATTTTTTGGGGCAAGGTTTGCTGAGGAAATCGAGTTAGTGATCAGTTGCAGCGAGGGGCAGTTCAGCAAGGGATTTTCATCCAAGGCTGAAGAATACAGCAAAGAGGCAGTGAATACCCTAAGAGACAACGCAGGTCCAAGAAGGGTTGAAGCAGAGCCTTAAGAAGGCAGCGCAGAGGACGCAAAGAGCCATAGAGGTTGACGCAGAGGACGCAGAGGGCTTTAGAGGCAGTACTGGGAAGATTTTGTGGGGCAAACTGAGAGCAGATCAGCCAGGAGAGGGTGACGCAGTTCCTGAAGAGTGACACAGTTCTTGAAGTGTGACGCAGTTCCTAAAGAGTGACGCAGTTCCAGAGCAGTGCTTGGAGCAGCTTTCGTTGTTCGGCACAAGGAACAGCCAGTCACTGTGGGTTTGATCATCTGGGTGCTAATTTGCCAGAATATCTGTCTCCGGATAGAGGTACTACTGCAAAGGACATTCTTTGTGGGGTGAGCCAATTTTGGCACCCTAGTTGTATTCAAGAATCTACTTAATAATAAAACCCTCATATCTGCTGCACCGGTTTTCCCGCATTGGGTTTTTCCGGGGACGATTGTCCAAAAATAATGGTGTCCCTTGTGTTATTGTTTCTATTTACTTCAGTGCATGATCTGTATATTTGTGAAGGTTGCATTTGTGTTTACTTCGATGTTTATGCAATTGAATAACTTGTTAATGTAAAGAACAAGTAGGAGATAGTATACCAGAAATTGGAGTAGGGGTTTCTGATGTGTTACATTCATAAATTTTCACATGGTATCAAAGGGATTGCAGATCAGAGGCAACTGAAGACACCAACTGAGAAAATCTGAGAATTTGCAGTAGAGAAGCAGTTGTCCCGAGAGACAGCGTTGTTCCAAAGCCAGAGACGCAGAAGGAGGGACGCAGTGCAGAAAAGGTGACACAAAGGCTCACACAATACCTGCGTCAGCACTCTGAGCTAGGTAAAGGTGACGCAGTAGCTGGGAGGAGCCCACGCAGTAGCTACGTTAGCTATCCAGGGCAACGCAAAGGCAGACGGGGGACAGATCAGGGCTACGCAGTGCCAAGTCATCTTTCTCAGCCAGGAAGGATTGACGCAGTGGCCAGGAAGAGTTGATCCAGCTCTCATTGTGATTGTGCAGAGCCAGAAGGGCTCAGACTCTTCAGTTGCCAAGGCTAAGGGAGCTGAGCAGATTTTGATTTGTGGAGTTGTTGGGACATTGTTTCTGTGAGTACAGAACAATGTCTAAGGAGACTGAACCAAGGTAGAGGGAAGCACTACCTCAACAGATTTCTAGCCAAGAAATCTAGATCTAGGTTGCAGCGACAAAGGAGGATTAAGAGGAGTGATTCAACAGTTGGCCAAAGGATTTCTGAGAGGGAAATCAAGACTCAGAGGGAGTCTAGGGAAGAGGAGCAGAGAGATGGCAGTGAACGGATTGAGTGATCAGGACAGATTGGACGGGGCTTCCAATTTTGTCATCTGGAACGCCAAGATCCTGGCAACCCTGGATAAACATCACATCAAGGACTATGCCTTGAAAATAGTTGTTGTCCCAGTTGACCCTAATGCAAATGAGAAGTATGAGGAGGCCAAGGCAAAGGCGAAATTCATGATTCTAGACGGGGTCAAGGATCATGTCATACCACATATTGTTGAGAAGAACACAACAAGGGGGATGTGGCAGACGCTAACCACATTATACCATGTCTCCTCCATGCAGCAGAAGATGTTATTAGAGAATCAACTGAGGTCATATCAAATGCAGAAAGGAGATGAGATAGATATATTGCTTCTCAGGTTGCAAGGAATTCGTGACCAGCTTGCTTTCGTGGGGTCTACACCAGGTCCAGAGTTCATGGTCAGGACTGGTCTAAATGCAGTCTCCGAGGACTAGGAGATGTTTGTCCAAAGCATTTTGGGCAGAGCAACTCTCCCCAGTTGGGAGGAGATGTGGGCAGTGCTTCAACAAGAAAAGATCAGGAGGTTGACTAAGGCGAGGAGTAGCGGTAAGGGAGTTTGAATCAAGAAAGAGGAGGAGGATGCAGCTCTAGCATCTGCAGGACAGCAAGGGGTTCAGAAGAGGAAGAAGAAAGATATCTCCAAGGACAAGTGCTTCAACTGTGGGGAGCTAAGATATTATGCCTCTCAGTGCCCCAAGAATAAAGGCAAGGGAGAAGCTTCTATGGTGAAGCATTGTGAAGAATGCGGAGGATCAGTGTGATGCTTCTATGGTGAAGCATTGCTAGAGCACATTCCTCGCTGAGAGGGAGTGTTGATTTTTGGTAGCATTAGATGTGCTCTAGCCTTGAAATTTGGTAGAGAGGCTAAGGCACATGAGATCTCCAAGACCCAGAAATCGTTTGGAGAAATTCCACTCGGATGAAAAGATATTAAAATAATTAATATTTTTAATGGGTCCCTAAGTCTAAACTTAGGAAAATAAAAATATTAATGTGTATTAATATAATATGGGTGAGAAAGTTCTAAGTGACGAGGATCAAGCCAGTTCTAATCTTAGTCGTTGATTAGGGACTTAATCTCGATCGTTGAATTGTCAATAGGAAAAGTATAAGTGAAGGCTTGAGGGTCAATTGGAGACACACCAAGAGAGATCAAGAATTCGATTTTCTGGGGCGAGGTTTGCTGAGGAAATCAAGTTAGTGATAAGTTGCAGCGAGGGGCAATTCAGCAAGGGATTTTCATCCAAGGTTGAAGAATACATAGCAGAGAGGCAGTGAAGTACCGGGAGAGACAGCGTAGGCCCAAGAAGAGCTAACGCAGAGGCCGAAGGAGGCAGAGCAACGGACGCAGAGGGCTGTAGAGGCTAATGCAGAAGCCGTATAGGCTGATGCAGAGGGCTTCAAAGGCAGCACTTGGAAGATTCTGTGGGGCAGGTTGAGAGAAGACCAGCCAGGAAATGGTGACACAGAACTTGAAGAGTGACGCAGTTCCAGAGCAGTGCTTGGAGCAGCTTTCGTTGTCTAGCACAAGGAACAGTCACATTCACTATCGGTTTGATCATCCAGTTGTTGATTTGCCGAAATATCTGTCTCCGGATAGAGGTACTACTGCGATGGACATTCTCTATGGGGTGAGCCAATTTTGGCACCCTAGTTGTATTCAAGAATCTGCTTAATAATAAAACTCATATCTGTTGCATCGGTTTTTCCGCATTGGGTTTTTTCGGGGAAGATTGTCCAAAAATAACTGTGTCCCTTGTGTTATTGTTTCTATTTACTTTAATGCATGCTCTGTATATCTGTGAAGGT
This sequence comes from Pinus taeda, assembly GCA_000404065.3. Taxonomy (NCBI): domain Eukaryota; kingdom Viridiplantae; phylum Streptophyta; class Pinopsida; order Pinales; family Pinaceae; genus Pinus; species Pinus taeda. Next base: position 16,826 of record APFE030623886.1, read on the forward strand.
TGCATTTGTGTTTACTTCGATGTTTATGCAATTAAATAACTTGTTAATGTAAAGAACAAGTAGGAGATAGTAAACCAAAAATTGCAGTAGGGGTTTATGATGTGTTAGATTCAAGAATTTTCACAGCAAGTGCCACATCCTATTATCCCACAATTCACACAAACCATCAATGTTATAAACAAGAGCTCGAACAGATTTACCCTGCAACCTATGAACATTACCTTCTCTAACCCCTACTACTTGAGCTATATATGGGCTAGATTCCTTGGGCCTAATGCAGACTTGATGGCTCTTCAACTCAATTGCATAATTTTTTATCATTCATAACCAAAACCAAAAGCAAGTTCTTCCTAAGACCTATAACAAAAAAAATATCATCAAAAGCTAAAGAGTTACTTGACTTGAGTTGGTAGGGAATGGTACCAACTCCTACTACTAGGCACTTGGCATCATCATCAAGCTCAACCTGCATGTCTAAGTCCTTTGTTAGACTAGAAAATAATTGTCGAAATGATGTCATATGATAATATGCCCCACTGTCCACATACCATGCATTCTTGAGAACCATGTTGGCAGAAAGGCAAGACACCATAGAGAAACCCTTCTCGGGTACTTGCTTCTGTTGTTGCTTCCCTTTACCCTTCATCTTATCAAGAGACTATGGTGCATAATGATTATGTCTATGACCAATGAAATACTTGAATTTACTCAGGTACTTCTTTCCTAGCTTTGAGGCCAACTCCTCACTTTTGTTCAATCATTTACCACCACCCTTATTTGTCTAACCAAATAAGGCTAGGTTCTCATCACCACCATTCTTGTTGGCCTTTGACTTCGTTCAAGTCTCCTCCTAGATATAATCATCCCACAACCTTTCAAAGTTAATAAGGCCCTCATGTTCACTAGCTTTACATCTACAATTTTCTCCCCAACTGTTGCAAGTTGATCACAAATCTGCATGACCTTTCGGGGGGCTAAATCTAATCTAGTCATCTCTACGGATTTGAGTTTGTTTCATCATAGCATCTTTTTGTTTATGTTCTCACTCTTGTACAGGCTAACTAGGGCATCAAACATTTCCTTTGTCATATTTTGCTTAGGTAGGTGAGGAATCAAGTGGTAATTCACTACATCCATAATCATCCTCTTGCATTCATTCCCTTCTTCTTGTGAGCTGCCAACTATTGTGGATTTGTAGACAAAGGCAAAACATCCTTAACAATATCCCAAAAATCATTATCTTCCAATAAAAGTGTAAGCCTGACTTTCCAAGACAAGAAATTTGAGGCACCATCCAATCTATCCTAGAATTTGAGGCTATTTAAGGCCATATCTGAGATCTAACGCACAAACTCTCGGATCTAAAAATTTAATCCTTAAAAGAAATATTGAAACCCTCTAATTGTTGGTCCTTTTTTGGCAATCAACTAACTTATACAAACCCTTGAGGATCTAACAGTTGGGTAACTTGTGCAAAAATTACTTAACAACAAAAATTAAACCTTTGAACATTGCATCAATCACACTAGCAAAAAAATCTATAATGGAAGCAAAAATGAAACACATATATACTTAGGATTTCTCCTTCAACTAATATTCTCATTCCTTTGATCAAAGCTTGCAAGGTGACCTCTATAGCCTACTTGAACAAGCAGTTGTATGGCCAATAAATCACCTCAAATAGAAGTATATGACCTCTATAAAAGAGGGTACATCTATAACAGTATGGCCTACTCTATTTTTGCCTTTCCTAGACAACCAATTGTGCTTCCTCTCCTCCCAACACTAAATCACACTCGAGTAATTTACAAAAGACAATACATTGCTATATCTAATGGTGTACAACCCATGCATTAAGAAAAGATAGTTATAGCAATGGTATGTTCATAGTTTTAAAAACCAAAACCAGGTTTCGAACTAGTCACCTATCTAATCATGACTCGAACCGAAATTAGATCGAACTAGATTCAATCAACTGGAATTGGAAAAAGAAAATTATTTTGAAGATTGGAAACCATGATTCCGAACCATTAGAGACAAAAATATGGGAAGTATTCTCATTTATATACCATGTAAGGGTGCATATATCAAAATGTCATTGAGTGTAATACATATCAATGATATCATCGACAAAGTACATAACCAATAAAGCTCTAAATGCCCTCTAGAGTCCAAAAACAATGCTACAGTAAGGCTCTAAATGGCCTCTAGAGTCCAAAAACAATGCTACAACTGAAGCTACTAGGCCGCTACCCTACTATAAATCATTGATCAACATGATCACTCATCAAACTCGTCACCACTACTACACATGGGATCATCATCAAGAGCTACATAAACATAATCTAGCTCAATGTTTGAGGACTCCTCAAACTCCTCTCCAGCCTCAATAGCAATACTAGTAATAGCATGAGCAACAACAGTAGGCCTAGCATACCTAGAAGCATGAGTTTGTCGTTGCACGACCACTGCTTTCTTCACGAGTCACCATGTGCCATGCTTGGTCTTGGTGGTTTGCTTCCTTCAACTCTTGGTTCCACTATCAAATTTGCATAGGGATCAACACCCCTAACTCCCTAAATAGCTCCAAACCAACTTCAAGATGAAAAAGAACCTCCAAACTTGTTGTTGTTGCTCCAAAACTCAATGTTGTTATAGAATTGTCCAAGCTCTCATATGCTCACAAACACTAGAAATCAAATGTGTGAGGCAAATAGAAGCTTAGGAATCCTTTTATAAGCTTAAGGTGGGAAATTCAGAAGCGAACTTGCCATGGTTTTCCAAAAACCCCCTGCGGTTCCCATCAGCAGGCCTAGCCATGTGCCTTCCTAACCGACCGGTTTTTTAAGAAATTGGCCCAATTAATTTTCAAGAACAAATCAAGGGCATCTACCTTCTCCACCTAAAATGTTGCAAAACAAGATAATGGCACTATCCTACACACAAAACCAAATTTGTTCACCTTGAATCAAAGTAGCAATTTTTATTTAATTATTAGTGTGAATCATACTCAAATACATTAACAGATGACTCTTGGTTTGATCTTTCAAAAGGTGTGATAACTCTTGACATTCAACTATGACTCTTCATATTTCTCCTAAATTAATATTTACAATATACCATAATCCCAAGGATTAAGGATCTATCATTTTGAATTACAGAGGGTTTATTTGACTTATAATGTCTCATTTAAAAAAATATCATTAGGATCTACATAGACCTTACTTAAAACATTTGCTATCGTTTCCCAAAAAAATTCTCCCCTCCACCCCCCCCGTTCCCTACAATTTTATGTGCAGACTATCCCAGTATTTTCAATACTTATGGACCTTTGAACACTCACTTCTTGCCCTTTCCATTTCCTTTTTCCAATATTGTAGGACACGAAGAATACGTTTCTAGGTCTATGTCTGGGTGTTGTCATGTTTATGTTGGAATTTGTTGTAGCAGAAAAGCTTCTCCCCTACATCAAAGTATGATGTCCCTTATAATTGTTAGTCATTTCATTTTGTCAATTCTGGTTACACATCCATAGGGTTTCTAATCATGCACTTCAAGTGGATGAATTCTACACACACCCTGTGCATAATCGTTGTAGAATACTCAAGTTTATGTGTTTTGCACTATTTTAGGGCCCCTTTATATACTTGAACAATCGAACTAAGGGTTATTTCGCAAAGAACAAAAGCAAGGATAAGTATAGAGGGAGCCTTCAAGCAATCTGTTGAAGTTCCCAAAATGCAATCAATATCAAGCTCTTTACACATGCCATGTTGTGGAGATATTTGCAGTAGATACTTGCAATGGTCTTCACCAAAGCAACAAAAACCCAAGATAGGTATCAGCAAAACACCGATATCTTAACAGGACATAGAATTTCAAGCCAAAACATGACACCCAATTGCGGCTCTACAAGAACCAAATGGGAAAAAAGGGCTTTAACCCCTACAAAAATAAATCATATTAGTAGAATCCTCGCACAAGGTAAATGATGAGCCATTTCAAGGCTTCATTTCAGAAGTCTCCTTGTCAGAAACTCTAACAGATGGCCGCAATGCAAAAACCCTAGCGAAGGGCAAGATTTTGACAATGGCAGGCTACAAGCCAATGAAGAATGTAAGGAGTTGAAGCAAAGAGAAGAATGTGGGAGCCCAAAATAAGATTCAAGGAATAGAGTATTGCACAAGATAGAAGCATCCAACATGCCTCTAAATATGACGTTATCTAAAGATAACCTACTTTGATACCATTATCAAGCCAAAGATGAGTAACTCCATGGATTAAAATTTTTATTAATGTGACTCATATAATACATTGACAGATGACTCTTGGTTTGATCTTTCAAAAGGTTTGATAACTCGACATTCACCTATGACTCTTCATATTTCTCCCAAATTAATATTTACAATACACCATAATCCCAAGGATTAAGTATCTACATTTTGAATTTCAAAGGGTTTATTTGAGATATAGTGTCTCATTTAAAAAGTTTTCATTAGGATCTACATAGACCTTACTTGAAAACATTTGCTACCGTTTCCCAAAACTGTTCGCCACGGACTATCCCAGTATTTCAAATACTTATAACCTTTGCCACACCGACTTCCTGCCCTATCCATTTCCCTTTTCCAATACTGCGGGGCACAGGGCACACGTTTCTAGGTCTGGACCAGGTCGTTGTCAAGTTTATGTTGGAATTTGTTGCAGCAGAAAAGCTTCTCTCATGCATCAGGCCATGATGTCCCTTCTAATTATTAGCCATCTCATTGCCGATTCTGGTTAAGCCGCCATAGGATTTCCAGTTTTGCACTTCAAGTGGATGAATTCTACAGGCTGCCTGTGGCATAACTGTTGTAGAATGCTCAAGTTTATGCGTTCTACACTAATTTAGGGCCCCCTTATATACTTGAACAAACGAACTAAGGTCCATTACGCTATGGATGAAAGAAAAGATAAGTATAGAGGGAGGGCAATCTGTTGAAGTTCCCGAAATGCAATCGATCTCGGGCTCTTTACACATGCTATATTTAACACATTTTATAGAAATTATATTCTCTTGCCAGAATACATTTTATATAATCATAATGTCTGACTGAACAATATAATTACAAAAAGGTGATAAATACAGAGTAAAAGAGTAACAAAAACGGTAGAGGCAACTCCCGCATACAGTTATGTTAAACCTAGCTCACAATAACATAAATGTAAAGTAAGCTTATCCCTAAGATAACAGACCTTTAATGGCCCTAATATAACGAACTCACCTTAACATTTTCTCGCGAGCGTCCCTGTGGCTTCTCCTGAAACCCTCTGCTGCGACCCTGGATGACATTTTCTTTGTTTTCTCGGCAGGTTGTCCGTGAAAGCCGACGGGAATTGAACAACTTACCTCCGAAAAGATGCAACGGTCCAGCCTCGTGTGCGCCCACTGACATTAATGGCTCGAGGCTTCGAAGACTAGCTAAAGCGTTCAAGCAATAAGGATCCCGCGCCATTTCATGGGACACTAGAATGCCTCTGAATTTGTTGCTGGTGCCATATTTACGATCACTGAACAAAATTGCTGTTATGCATCGGTAAATTTCCCCGGCGTCGGGAAAGAGTCGTTGCGGTGGATAAACGTCATGAAATGACTGGCATCATGCGATCAACTAGTCGAACAGCTTGTTAGATATTCTCCACAAAGTTGTCGTTTTAAAAATTGACGTATAGAAAAAGAAGGTCCATGGGGTGGTTATCTTTGTTATTTGTTTGTAATAGAAAATCTATTGTTTTTTTTTCATTGTTTTATTAATAGAATGATAAGATGTATGGTTAGAAATTTTAGATGATAAGGTTATTGAACTTTTTTTTGTTTGGTGGGGTTTATTTACGGTCGGCAGGTGGCGTTATGTTTAAGGGGAATATCTAGGATGGCGTTATGTAGGGGAATAGTTAGGGTTGATCCTCGGTCTAGTTTTGATTATAAGAATTTTTGGGAATTGATCTTGTGACTTCCCAAACTGCGAGGCTTAGACTTGACCAATTGAGCAAATTCTTGGGATTAATAAAGTTGTTGATTTTATTAATTTTAATTTTATAAATATTTTGTAATATATTTTAATGTTATTAATTATTAAAAAGTCATCTAATTTTTTTATTATTTAGCATTTTTGAAATAATATAATTTTCTTATTTAATATTTATTAAAATATATAATTTAATAATTTTTAAGAAAAAAAATGAGAAGAAATCTCAATATCAACCAATATTTATCATCCAATTTCAACTTTAAAATAATAATAATAATTAAGCTTTGGCCAAAAATTACAACCAACACTAACCCGTGAAAAGAAAAATCCTAAATCTCCGTGTCATTTGTTTCTCTGCGTGTCGTTGCTGTAAAGCATTTTTGTGGATTTTTAATATCTGTCGAGGACAAAAATTAAACCCATGAAACCATATTGCTTAAAAGTACAAGCCCCTCTGTGCCAATGGAAATAATACATACGAACTTAAGACCAAATAAAGTTGGAAGGGATTGTGGTGGTCGTGATTCCCTACGTAAAAAGTTGCGACCACTTCCTAAATTTTAATTTTGTCTCGGAATTTGACAATGACTAACAATATTTATGTTTAACCCCAAAATATTCAAAATAAATACTAAATGGTTTTTTATCCACCCTCGTTTCACCATATATAAAATTCTCTAATGAATTTATTTTAAAATATATAATAATGATAATAACAAATACATGATTAATTCAAAAAAAATAAAATATTATATTAGATGTGAAATTTAATATATAAATTATTTGAGTATAAAAAATTGAGAAAAGGTTTATATTTAGTTTTCAATAATTTGAACAAACCACTAATAAAAATGTTTAACTAAAAAAATTGACACTTGTTTAATAATATATAAATAGTAAAATTAAAATATTTATTATAATTCATGTTCTAAGCATTAAAATGTGATAGTAATAAAAAAGTGTTTATATATATATAATTATTTTTATTATTAATATTTTTTAAATGTTACATTCAAAATTCATATTAAACAGTGAAAGAATTACAAATTTCTCATATTTTGAATTAAAAAGCACTCTCCTCTCTCTTCTATATGCATATAGTAAATATTTTATTATATATTTTTAATGTACTATCAAATCTATATCACACTGAAAAGAATTACAAATCCTCCATACTTTGAATTAGAAAGCACCCCCTCTCTCCTTTTTCTATATCATAGAGTAATAATTTTTATATTATATTTTTAATGTTACAAATCAAATCATATCACACATGAAAGAAGTACAATCCTCTCATACTTGAATTAGAAAGCACCCTCCCTCTCCTTTTCTATATAACATAAGTTAATTATTTTTATTTAATATTTTTTAAATGTTACATATCAAATCCATATTAAACATTAGAAGACTTACAAATCTCTCTCATACTTTGAATTAGAAAACACCTCCCTCTCTCTATATATATAGGGTAAATACCCACATGGGATTTGAATTTTGTATCTCACAATTTACATAATACTTCATAACACAACAATCATCAATTAAGATATCACCTTGGCCCATATAACATCAATATATATGTTTGATGTTAAAAAAAAATATCCAATATACATATCCAAATTTAATATTTATATTCCACATTAAAATTTTCTTTATTATTAATATTTTTTAATCTAATATATCAACTCTATATTGAGTATCAAATAAATTACAACTCCCCATAAAGTTACATTATCAAATGTTGTAACGCTCTCATAAAAGGACATATCAAAATCCATATTAAACATGGAAAGAATTACAACCTCTCTCGTAATTTGAATTAGAAAAACACCTCTCTCTTTTCTATATACATATGTTATTATTAATATTTTTTTAAATGTTACATATTAAATCCATATTATACATTGAAAAATGTACAAATCTCTCTCATACTTTGAATTAGAAAGCACTCCCCTCTCTCTATATATATATATGGTAAACACCTATGGGGAGATTTGAATAGTGTATTTAGCAATTTACATAATACTTCATAACACAACATTCATCAATTAAGCTCTCTTTCTCTTTAAAATCTTTTATTCAATATGCATATCCAAATATTTGATTTGTAATCCACATTAAATTTCTTATTATTAATATTTTTTAACTAATAATCACTCCTATTAAGTATTAAACAAATTAACACACATCCCCATAAAGGATATATTATATATATATAATATATATATAATATATATATAATATAATATAAAGTTCATATAAAATATGTTATTTTAAAATGGACATTGAATATTTTACTTATTACTCATACTAAGATATGTTTTGTTATTAATATGTTTTTGTTTTAAATATGATATGTAAATTGAACATAAGATGAATTACACATTTAATAATATTACTTTTTATGGACTCTATATTAAGTAGTGAAGAAATTACATTATCCCACTTGCTAAGAAGTAAATAATTTTTTTTTTTAACTTTTAATTACTTTATCTCTATATATAAAGTTATGTAAAATTAGAAAGGAAATTGAAGTATTGTATCACGCCGCCAAGAGTATGGAAGAGATGTTGTAATATCACGTTATGCTATATAAACAAAATAATAATAAAAAAATAACTTCAAAGTAAAATATAAAAATAAAAATAGGGCATCGAGCCCGGTGGTCGACCCTAGTTCAGAGCTCGAAGCTACCCGAAAGGTGCTCCTTAAAACAACTTACGGTTTTCTCGGTAACAGCTAAATGTTTTCCCATAGCTGTTTGCAGATTGTGTCGGTTAGTATTCGGTCTCCCCTAGACGGTTTGCGTTTACCTCTCTGATAGTCCAGCAGACAGCTGTTAGCTCGGGTTATAGACAGATATGGAGAAAGAAACCGTTTATTTTGTGATTATGTCGAAAAACATGTCGATTTGGTCACAGACTGGGACCACTGTGGAGGACTTTTTAGTTTTCGACCATGAACTAACTGCTAAGGTCGATGCTCTTACTACGCTCTCACGACAGCACATTCCTTCCATCTTGGTTCCTTTAGAAGCGGCCGCAATTAGGGATTACACAGTCCCGCCTCTACTCACTGATTCTCAGTCGGAGGCCGAGCGTTGGAGAGCCCCGGAAGCTCAAAACCTAGGGCCGGACCTAGGTTCAATTCCTGTGGGGGTTGAGGCGGATAAACCCTTGGAGGAAGGACCTTCGGCACAGGTTGGTAGGCAGCAGGTTCAAACTTCATCGTTGGTCTTGGGGAACCCTACTACGGGCAATTTCACTGGTATCAAAATCATTTCGGGGCATTCGACAACCTTAGGGCTAAAGGACCTCTGACAGAAAAGGACCCGGCCTCACTTGAGGTTGTACATGAGGATAATTTGGTTGTTGGCACGAGCAGCAAACTGAAAGGGACATCCAAAAGGAAAAAGCGCCTCCCTCTGAGTAGCAATGAAATCTTTCTCAAGCTTGCCAAGGACACGACATTCTGTGAAGCCATGGATTCAGCTGAAAAGGTACTGGTGGGGTGTGTGAGGGGCAGACATTACAATGTGAAGCGACTCCAAAAATGGACAATGGAGGTTTGGGGACATCATCTGTCAGAACCTCCAAGGGTACAGACTTTTGTTCGAGGGTTGTTCGCTTTGAGATTCAAATGTCTTTCCCACACTAACTAGGTACTCTCCACAATTTGGCACATAGATCAAGATCATGTCCTCCTCCGAAGGTGGACACCTATGTTTGACCTTGAACTTGAAAGGGTGGGGGCGGGACTAATTTGGGTTCGTCTCCCAAGCCTACCTGTTCCCTTCTGGACTGAGCAGAGTTTTAAACAGATAGGGGATGCCATGGGCAAGTTTCTTACCTATGATGACTCATTTAAATCTACAGGGAGGATGGCATTCGCCAGGATCTTAGTATATATGGACCTGACAGATGGGCTTCCGGAGTTCATTAACATTCAGTGGAGGAACGTAGCGAGGCGACAATTGCTGGATTATGAGGGAGTTATGTTCAGGTGTCATCGCTGCCACAAGGTGGGGCACGTATTCAAAGACTGTCCTCTAAACAAGTGGAATAGCAGACAATTTGCAATACAATCTCCTCTAAATGCTCCTGAGCAGGAGGCTCAGCCACATGATGACCCTGACAGAGAGGATCAGCCTTGTGCATCTGAGGATATACACAGGATTGCTACTCCACACTCTGGAGGTACTGCCACTCTTTCGGGGCCTGTTTTGAGATCTCTGGCACCTGCTCTGAGCGCTCCGAGGAAGCGTGGAAGGCCACCCCATCATACCACGCCTTTTGTTCCTGGTTCGGTCACTGCTGCCTCAGGGGACTCCAACAATTCTGGTATGCAATCCACCCATTTACCCCCCACTCATTGCATTTCTGATATTCATAATTCTATATATGAGCAGTTATTGGGTCTGGGTACGGTCTTCTCATTTGAGGCCCCTGTTCATAGTGCATGTGACATTAACCCCCCCCTCTCCACTCTCCCTCCCACACCCCCTGCTATTTTATGCACCCCTCCCCCTCAACCCTCAGCAACCTTGACGTTGGCCTTGATCCCTAGATACATCACTCGGTCTCGCTCGAGGAACATGGTTCCTGACCATGTGGGTCTTGATATCCTCCACCCCCCACCCTCTTTCAGGGCCACTCGAGGCCACCCCTCTGAATTCAAAATCGGCCAAGCCCAAGCAGATGCTGACATTGCTTTGGGCAAGCAATCAACCATTCATGGGGTTCTTAGAGCAAGAACAACCCCCTCTGAACCCCCTCCATAAAGATTCTATCATTCAATCGCAGAGGGCTTGCTAGGCCCGATAAAAAACTAGCACTGCATCGATTACTTTCTGCGGAAGCTCTGGACATTATTTTCTTACAGGAGACCCTGGACCCAGCAAATGATATTACTCGAACACTTGAACAATCTTTGCCAGGGTGGAGATTCATAGGGTTAGATGCCCATGGTCGTTCGAGTGGTCTTGTTGTGGGCATCAACACTCGCACTATCAAGGAAATTAACGGTTGGGGTGGTCAGGGATTCATAGGAGTCAATGTACATTCAGTGGTGCTAGGAATTCCCTTCAGGATTGTCAATATTTATGGGCCTTGCCAGAACTGTCCTGAATTCTGGGATCACCTGTTGAATCTAGATCTTTTTTTGACTGAGAATCTTATTGTCGGGGGGGACCTAAATTTTTCAATAGGTCATGTGGAATCTTGGGGTCACCGAGCACAAAAGGGTTCCCTTTCGAACTATTCCTCTTCCATTTTGGATCAACACCATCTGATCGACATTCCTTCTGCAAAGCTTCAAGCTACCTAGAGGAACAATAGAGTGGGGGAGAATGGACTTGCTAGAAGGCTGGATAGATTTCTTATCAAGGAACAAGTCATGGACCTGGGGCTAAACATCAGGCAATGGGTTGGCACCGGTGGACTCTCGGACCACCTTCCTATTTATCTGGAGTTGGATAATGGTATAGATAGGTTGAAAGGGCCTTTCAAATTCAGTTATACCTGGCTTAAGGATGCATCATACATCAACATGATCACTAACTTTTGGAAAAGGAACCCTCCAAGGGTCAGTGCTACAGTTACGACTGGCTTTATCCACAACCTAGCTGAGCTGAAAAAGATGTCCAAAAAATGGGCTCATCAAAAAAGATTACAGGAGGATCTAGAGCTGAGACAAATTGAGATCGATATTGAGGTTTTTGAAAAGGAGCAAGGTGGTCTATTTAGATCAGAAGAGCACAAGCACAACATCACTTCCCTCTACTCGGCCCGTGGAAATATCCTCAAGGACAGAGAAGAAAAATGGAGATTAAGGAGCAGGGCCATCTGGATACAGGAGGGGGATGCTAATACAAAATTTTATCATAAGTTTTCTAATGGAAGGAAAGCAATAAATACTATATGGCAAATACAGGATGGTCATGGAGGAACAGTAAACACATTCCCTCAGCTCGCTTCACTTGCAAACTCACATTTAAAAACGCCTACAGTGACCCCAAGGAGACTAATCTAGCAGAAGTTATCAGAGTTGCTCAGCTTTTCCCCAGATATGTGGAGCTTGGGGATGAGGAGGATCTGGTTCGAGAAGTCACTTTGGAGGAACTGGAGGCCACATTGAAATGGTTCAACAAAGACAAAAGCCCTGGACCTGATGGCTAGTCCATTGAATTTTATTTGACATTCTTTGAATTGATAGGGTCGGATCTTCTCAGTGTTGTGGAGGAGTCTCGGAATTTGGGGCACTTGGAAGCTACCATTACCTCCACATTCATTGCCCTCATTCCAAAGATAGACAATCCTTCCACATTTGATGATTTTCGTCCCATTTCGCTTTGTAATTGTTTGTACAAGATTATAGCTAAAATAATTGCTAATAGATTGAAGCCTATCTTATCAAGGCACATCCTACATGAACAATTTGCATTCCTAAAGGACGGACAAATTCATGAGGCGATAGGGACTGCACACGAAATTTTACACACTCTCCACTGCAAAAAAGGCAAAGGTATGATAATGAAGGTGGATTTATCTAAAGCTTTTGACAGGGTGAATTGGTTACACCTGAGGATGCTTCTAACCCATCTCGGATTTCCTTTCTCTTTCATTAAATGGATTATGGGATGCATCACTAACATACCTTTCAGTGTTCTAGTTAACGGAAGTGCTACCCCCTTTTTCACCTCGGCTCGAGGTCTGCGGCAGGGGTGTCCTCTATCACCACTAATTTTTATCCCTGTTATGGAAGGGCTCAGTAGGATCATATCGAAGGAACATAGGCGTGGTAGACTCAATGGTATAAAGATTATGGAGGACTGCACACCTACACACCTACTTTTTGTGGACGACGTGCTGGTTTTTCTCAATGGTAGCGTTGGGGACCTAACATCGATCAAAGACATATTTTTCTTATTCCAAAGGGCCACAGGGATTATCATTAATGAAGGAAACTCTAAATTGACAACCACAACTTGCACACAACATGAAATTCATTATGCTCTCCTCAGATTCCACTTCACGCAGTTGGAACTGGTTGAGGGATTGAAGTATTTGGGTTACAAGTTAAAGCCAATTGGGTACAAGATAGCGGATTGGACTTGGCTCATTGCAAAGTTGGAGAAAAGGCTCAGCATATGGTACCTTAGATTTCTATCTCGTGCTAGCCGTTTGACACTCATCAAGTGTCCTGGAAGTGACCCTGGTTTACTGGATGTCCATGACCTAGATCCCTCGTGGCATTTTGTCCAAGATACAAAATATTTGCTGTAGATTCTTATGGAGCGGTAAACAACTTGGGAGAATATTCACTTGGGCAAATTGGGAAGCGCTCACACTTCCTAAAAAATGGGGGGGCTGGGGTCTCAAAAAGCTGGACGATTTTTCATTTGTGCTGGCAGTGAAGCTAGGATGGAAAATGGTAGCTTCAGACAATTTATGGACAAGGGTGGCCTACTCGAAATATATTGCCCCTACTCAAGTATTGGATTGGATCCGAAGACTAGTAGGACCCTACACAGGTATTTGATAATTTGGAAGGTTGTTCTGAAGGCTTTGGAGCCCATCCACACTGGCATAACTTGGCAGATACATTTGGGGGATAGAGTGCGCATTGGGATAGACCCGTGGATAGGTTGTGGGAATATGCACAGATTACCTCCGGCTCTAATAGCACACTTAAAGGAGCAAAATATCACACACCTATCCCATATTGCAAACGATCACAACTCCACCTTCCTTCATCAGGCCTGGAAATCAGATAACCAACTCAACATCCCTCCTCATTGGAGGTAGAACTGGAGGGACTTTACACAGGCCCTAATGGAGGCACATATCCGAATCACGGACGGGGAGGATGAGATAATCTGGGCTCTGGCTAAATCGGGGAGATATACACCAAAGGAGGGTTATATTGTCCTGGCAAATCCGCGTAAGCCCCAGGTCATTCTTCAGTGGTGGAAACTCCTCTGGAAACTTAAGGCACCTCCTAGATCCATAGTACTTATGTGGTGTATATTGAAAAACAAAATCCCCACTATGGATAACGTGATGAAGAGTGCCTTTAATGGCCCTCACTGGTGTTACTTTTGCAACAAGGATGGTGAATATGCTTCCCACATTTTTTTGCATTGCCATGTTGTGCGTAATGCATGGAATCTGGTGTTTGTTGTTGTCCCCTCAAATTGTATTTGGCAATCAGGCTTTCTGGTTGATGCCTGGAACCTATGGTACCATTTTGTCTTGCCTCACAAATTGAGAAACCTTCCCCTGTTGTTCTGTTGGGCTATCTGGATAGCTCGCAGTCAATTGATATTCCATAACAGCCCCCCTAGATGGTCTAGTTTAGCAGCCATGATCAAAGCGGATTATGATCTTATCCCTGATGACCCTTTCCCCCCTAACTCCCGCACTATCTCCCCGAAACAGATTGACCCCAGCAAACCCTGGGCATACTTTGATGGGGCTGCACAAGAAGAAGGTTGTGGTGGGGGAGCTATCCTTCACTTATCTAGGAGGCATTTATACAGCCTGTCTATGAGCTTTAGAAGGGGCACAAATAACTTTGCAGAGCTTTCAACAACTTATCATATCATTCGTTTTGCTTTGGAGAAGGACTACAATGCATTACAACTGTTTGGTGACTCTAAGATTGTCTGTGATTAGAGTATCTTCTTGTTGGAATTTCTCATTGAGACACATACTTGATGAGGCTTTAAGATTGATTTCCAATTTTGACTATTTTTCATGTAATCATATATACAGGGAGCGGAACTCAGAGGCTGACCGTCTTTCCAAAGAAGGCGCGATCCAAGAGCAGGGCAACTGGTTGATCATCGAATAGATAGATGGTGAACACCACCAGTTCTATCACAGGCCTTTTATGGACATTTTGAATTAATTATCGGACACTGAATCATAATTTGTACATATTTCTTTTGTTGTTTATGATCTGATATGCGGCCATAGTTTTGGTGTTGTTCGTGTTTTTGGTATTATCTCCCTGCATGGAACAAGATAATATTATTCTTTTGGTTATTGTATCATTTTGGACTATGTTTCATACCTTGTCTGGGCTACTTCCCTGCGTGGATTGGGTAGCTGGCGTTTACTGCCTCTATGGACGCAGTGTTTATCAATAGAAATATCGGAATATGAATATGCATCTACAAAATGTAATTCATTTACTAATGAAATTACGAATTTTCCATGGGAAAAAAAATAAAAATAAAAATTCTATGCCCATGGGGTGTAGAATAGACAATGATGGGGTGTACTATTAAGGTACTTCATGATGTGAAGGTCACTAATTAGAGAGTAGACAATGATGGGGTGTATTATTAAGGTACTTCATGATGTGAAGGTCACTAATTAGAAACTCTCTAAGCGAAATAAATCTAGCCATGTTAAGGGTTGGTGTGGCCCAGGTGGAGTGTGATTCTTGCATGATTTTCACGGCTTAGATTCTCTTGGGTTGTAGTTTCACAAACCAAACCAAAGGTTAAGCGTGATTCTCTTAGGTTGTAGTTTCACAAACCAAACAATTCTCTTGGGTCGTAGTTTCACAAACCAAACCAAAGGTTAAGCGTGATCCTCTTGGGTTGTAGTTTCACAAACCAAACCAAAGGTTAAGCGTGTAGTTATCTCAAGACTCACAAAACTTAGCAAACAAAAAAATCTACTTTATTATTATTATTTTTATTATTTTTTGTTGGGTAATTAACGTCTGTTTTTAAGCTTAGGGTTTATGAGAACCCATGGTATTCATGTGGAATGTGGTTTCTTTAAAGGGTGAAAGGCTCTAGGTAAATATGTTGTTTGGTAAAGTTGGGTGAAAAATCAAAAATTGTCATTGTTGTTTTGTGTTTTGGAGGGCAATATTTTAAAAATTACTATAATAATTTTTTTCCATGTGATATATTTAAGAAACTAAACTAGTCTCGATCCATCTTAACGATAGATCTATCAAGTGCCAAGAGGGATCAAATCTCTCAAGGTGCAAACCTCTCTTTTGAGTGCAAAAGAGATTTGATCCCTCTTGACCTAGTTCTAAAATTAAGATGGATCTTGGTTTATGGCCAACTTGATTTTTTTTGTTATTACTATTTTTTATTTGTTAACGTAAGAATTATTTTATTGTTAAATGTGATATTATATGACAACATCTCCCCCATACTGGGTTATAGAGTCACTCTAGTGCATTAATTCATCGCATCTAAAATATTATTAAATTGATTTATGTGTTATTTTAAATGATAAGAATAAAATGTTAGAGAAATAAAAGTGGTTTTTTGTTGCAAATATTGTAGTATATTTGCCTTATGGGTGTAGATTACTTGTTGATAAGTGCATTTTTAAGGCACTTCTTGTGACATCACTAGTGCAAGCCTTCACTAACCATGTGTATGTGTGCAAGGTTGTGTGGGTATGTCTCGAGGTTATAGTGATAGAGAAAGAAATCAACCTCATGTAATAAATTTAAGAATACACCCTAATGGTCGATTCCACGAAAAAAAAAAAGAAGAAGAAGAGATTGTGATAGACTCTTGTCAAATGATGTATTGAATTTGTGGAAGTGAGGGAATGGAAATAAACCTGTCTTCATCTAAACATATATATTGAAGGTTGTTTAACCTTGTTTTTATTATTAAAATTTTGAAATGTTTCTCTTTTGAATTTATATATAGAAGATATCATCATTTGTATTTTTTTTTTGGTGTATTAGGCAAAAAATAAAGTTATTTAAAAATTTTAGACATCTATGAACTTTCAAGTTGGATACAATTGTACTCATTTAAAGGATTCTAATGTTGAATTATTTAAGCCTTTTAGAGGTATATGAAATTTCAATATCAATATGATTCTATTTATGTAACACACCTTAATACTTTCTTATTTGGATTTTTAGGGATATAAAAGCTTTGATTGTGAATACAACTACAATGATGTAAGCAAGTTACTTAATACAATATTGATTCATTGAAAAAATATATTATTACATACTTTTCCTTTCAAATGTAATAATGCTAGTGATAGTCAACATACACCTTAAGTACCATAGTTCTTTGTAACTCAAGAAAAGTAGCTTATATTTCAAGGAACTCATTCGAGCATCACCCTTTAAAATAATGGCTATGTCAACACTCAAATTAAGAAAACTTTTCATAAATTCCCTAGATCAAATGATTGGAATGATAAATGTTCAATGCACATGACTCATGTGGATGGACAATTACTGAAGGTATTATGATAAAAGAGGGAAATACCATCATGGTATCATCGAATGATAATAAGGTATTGAGTGCCCTTGCCTTCAAACCTACTCTCATGAAGCTAACACACCCTATTTGTAGACTTATTTGACATTGTTTATCCATTACTATCAAATAATAGGAAGTTATTGTTCAAATGTCTTAGTACCATTGTGAATCATGGTTTAATCAAGATGTGGGTCGTTAAAGAAAACACACCCTCTATAAGTGTACTCTTATGATGATGTGGTAGGTGTGATCCTTGGTCACCTCTAACCTAGATGCTTATAAAAAGTTTAAGGACTTGATTATTAATTTTCTATCTTATTTAGAAAGGATTGTTAATCCTCTTTCTAAGGGGCTTCTCATTGCAAATAGGGAGCTTGTGAAAGTAAAATCCCTCTAAGTTAAATTATTGTATGATAAGGATGAAAAAGGAAATGAAGACAAAATCAAAGTTGAAGAACAATAAGACAACCCATTTTCACCCCTCGCACATGTTAGCTAGTAATATAACTCACTATAACATGTTAGGCTTTTGTCAAGGTTTTTCGTTCCAATACCTCCCATGCGTTAAATTTTTACGCTTCTCTCTTGCTTTCTTTCTATAAGGTTTATAATTCAATTTTCAACTCCATATGTTTTAGAGCTAAGACCAACATTTCATCCATGTTAACACACAAGTCAATGATTTTGTGAGCATACTCATACTTTTTCCTCTTGAACATATTGTATACGATTGTATTCTACCCTTCAAAAAAAAAAAATCTTACATAATATCATAAAACTTGTCATTCTATACCTTTTGTTTTATTGTTATGTTTGGATAGGCCACTAAAGTCCAACCACATCTCCTCATTATCCATGAGTTAATAATTGGAAAAATTCTCATTGAAAAGTAAATTAAAGCCATTTTAAAAAAAAAAAAAAAAAATTGAGCAACATTTTTAATATTGTAAAGTATAAATATAATCATTTGTAACATCATTAATATTTATGGTGTGTTAAGCCATGAAAATCATAGTAAACTTGATAATATTTTTCATAGGTTATTAAAGTTTAAAAGCAACATAATGGAACAAAACAATTATGTTTTCTTTATTATTAAGGTTTGATGCTCTAATGGAGGTGTTATGGCATCCTTGATGGGGTTAAGGACATATAAGATAGGGCTCTCGACCTCTTGCATGCCATAATATCAAGATGAATTAATGAACCATCGCCTCTTGACGAGGGAAGCAAGGGCTCTCAAGCATGTCTTTATGTTAAGATCTTTTGCATGGATTGAAGTATCTACGATGTTTCTCCTTCTTAGCAACTTTTTCATCCTCCTCCTACTAGTCCCTCTATTGGCCATGACCTTCAAACATTTTGCAGGGGCTAGATTGTGGGGTTCCTTTCCATCCCCTTTAGATTTCCCTCCATATTTAGTGGCTTTTTTTTATGGGAAGGGACTTGCCCAGAATCCTTCGATGGTCCAACCCTCTTGGCATGATTTATTAGTTAAAAAATTTCATCATTGACTCCTACAACTCACAATTCATGTCTATCTAAGTCTTAGATGCATCTTACTAACTTCAGCAACAATGACGTGCTAGCGCATGTTGTTGTAGAGGAGGAAGGGGAAGAGGAGTGATGGGTGGCTCCAAAGTAAGATTTTAGGTGGAGTATTCAACTTGTAGTTTTCAAGAGGATACCCCTCCTAATATACAGGAGGAAATATGGGTGGTTGAGGAGGAAATTCGATAGGAAAGGTGGGATGTTTTGGACTTCGATGTCGCGATAGGTATCCCTCCTTGGGTTCTTGATACAAATAACTCATGCAGAAGGCATAACCACTGCCTTCACAAAGTGGACCTCTACTGACATGTCAAGCTATTGTTGGGCAAGATTCTGGTGGAAAAGGAGTAGACCTAGGTGAACCTCATGCACCATCTGAATGAGTGCAAGGACCTCATGTTGGATGTCGAAGGAAGGCTAGCTAGTCTAGAGATGCAATCACCTCCCAGCTCTCAAATTCCTCTAACATGCAAGGTTGAGGAACAACTCATCAATCTAAACGCTTATTTGTCCTCATGGGGCTCGAGTTTCTTGTCAATCATGTTTTTTAATTTCTTGATTTTTATGTTTATCTATTAGGGATGTTTATATCTTATCTTAGAGTTTATGTATGGTTTTATTAGCATGTCCTCTAAGACATTGTGAAATTTTAAAGTTGCTCCTTTTGATTTTCATTGTTGGTTTCCCCTATTGTGGTGCAACATATACACAATAAAATCGCAGGTCTCATGTTGTAATTTGTAGTTTAGTTATGTTATCTTAGACTCACTACTATTCTATCTCTAGTATGGTTTCCCAAGTGGCAGGCCAAAGATAGTGAATATGCAAATAGGCTATAATTATATGAAATATTTAATGCAGAATTAACTTACAAAAAAAATTGACATACTAATGTTGGTATCAATGAATAATAACCTCGTTGTCATCATCCTTAAGGAGTTTGAAATTCCTAATTTGTATAAAATCTCACATAATTGACCAAACAAATTGACCCATAAAATTAAAAGAGAATATTGTATACCATAACTATAATTATAACCCTAAATATAATACTATTTAATACATCATCCACACCAAATATCGCATTTATTGTAACGAAACCAAATTTACAGATAAAATTTAATTATACCCAACTAAACTTATTTAATAGTTATTAAAAAATATAATATTATATACAAATTTACCAAGCCTCATCCTAAAGTATTCAATAACCCTTAAAAAAAACCTCATAATCCCCATTTCCATAAATTAAATTCTCCCTAAAATCTTCAATTTTTTTTTAACTATTCTCCCTAATACCAATTTACACATAAAATTAAAAATATATATCATATACAAACCATAATTATAACCATAAATATAATACCATTAATACATTCATCCACACCAAATATCATTTTTATTATGCAAAAGTAAAATTATATAATTTAATTAAAAAATACTAGTTGAACTTATTAAAATAATAATAATATTATTATTATTAATCTGAATACAAATTTACCGAAACTTATCCTAAATTACTCACTAGCACTTAAAAACCCTTATATTCCCCCCTACTTTGATAAACACTAAATTCTCCCTCACACCAAAAAAGATCTTCAAATTTTAAACTATTTTCCCTAACCCTCTTTTCATGTACTCTTTCACTCCCAACTGTACTCCTTTTGATGGTAAGTCACATGGGCGAAGCCCGGGGAGACCGAAATTCAAATCTCATTGAGTACAATGACCTGCTTTGGTGGTGGCTAGAGGGGCAGATTCCCCTTTCCCGTGAGTCTGCTCTTGCTAAAATCATAGGAACTTAGTATACCCGACTTGCAGGTGGTTGGTTATGCTCTTGGTGTTATAGTGGCAACTATGAGGTTTGATCCTAAGTCTCCCATAAATTAGACTTGATAATTACCAATTTACCATATAATTAAAAAAAAAACTATACTCCTCCACAAAGCCACTCTTCCCCTATTTCTATAATGTTTATCTTTCTATTCCTTTTCTACTTAATCTTCCACCAAACCGTTAATCTTATATTTCATTAATTCTATTTTCTACATTTTTCGAGGACTTTTTCCCAATTTGCTACCAATATAATTCTACTCTACCTCTATCCAAACTCCCTTATACTTGAAACGCCATCGAGCCTGCCTTTACGCCTTCCCAATTGCACTCAGATTAAAGTAACCCTAGTCCTCACCTCACTTCATGTATGATCACTTATTCTTTTTTATACTTTAATTTATCACGATAAATTATATATGCTCATTTATTCCATTTATCTACTTTTATTTATCTCAATAAAGTATATAGTGATCATTTCTTCACCTTTAATGTCTTTTTATTTTTATTTTTAGATTAGCATTGTAATTTATATTCTTTTAAATTTCCTCATATCCTTTACTTTTATTTATGTTTTAAATAATAGCGCAATTTATATTCCTTTAAATGGCCTACTTACTTAAGTAATGATAATTTTTCACTTTTTATTATTATTTTCTCCATTTTCCAACTATGTTTTTATTACATCGTTTTCTTTATATACAATTTTTTTATTAATATAATTTATTTATTTTTTTAAAATAATTAATTTTAATTTTAATGTATAATAAAAATTACAAGCAACATTATATGGGACTTATTATTTGAGAAATAAATACCACACAAGTAATAATATATAATTGTATATATCATATAAATATATATAATATTTTAATATTGATGAAAATTTGACCTAATTTTGTCCATTGTGTGTTGGATAAACGGTAATCAGGTGCTTTGTTAAGGCACTCCTTGATGTGAAGTCAATAGTTCAATTCTCCGCCTCATTTAGAGTGATATATTGGACATGATGAAGATGTAATCTTGCCAAGCTTACAAAAAAAATTTGACATAATTTTCTTTTTATTATAATATCAATAAAAAAGATAAAAATAGTGACATAAACTATAGTTAATGCCCCCCCTTTGTGGAAACCAAGATAAACATGAGAGATTATGTTGTAGATCCATTATCCTATTTTAGATAGCTTCACTTGTAGTTCTACTCCATTGGATCCTCAATCACCATGATAGGGTTGGAGAGAGTGCCCTCATATGTTGGGGATGGGTCTATGTTCTCATTGGGAGTGCTTAGAAAGTTTACAGGGGCGTTGACAAAAATTTCAATATTGAAGGTTTCCGAATAAAGAACAACAAAGTTGTGATCCATGCCATGTAGCTTGTCTAATATGGGCTTTTATTGCTTGCCCCTCTCCTCAACAACTTGTATTTTGAACACATTGTTCATCTAAGATAATTTTTTGGGTCTAAAAAAAAGTTTTGTCCCTAGTACAAGAATAACCATAATCATGAATCCAATCTTTAAAACATACCCCCAATTGCTCCTTGGAGAGTCATTGTCATTGTCATTTAACTCTCTTCTCCTTGTTGTTAATCTCTTTTTTGACATCCTCAAAAAATAAAAACTAGAAGCCTAAGGTAGCCCCCATCGCATCAAATTGAGCCCTGGTTAGGTGCCTGGAAGTCTTAAAGAGAGGGGGGGGGGGGTGGTTAAAAGCCATGGGATCACCTTTGTAGGTATTTCTTCTATTATACACAAGGCTAGCAACATGATCATCGAGTTTCATGATTGAAGAAGAAGTAGGACCAGAGATTGACAAACAAAAACTTGAGTTAGAAATGTATTAGAGGAGCATCACCCACAATAGAAATAGAGCTAAAATCCACACCAAGAACATGTGGCAAGAAAGAAGCAATAACATAGGAGGGTCTTATAACACCCTCCTCCCACATCTACCCAAGTAACCAGCCAACCAGGTAAAACATGTGACGAGAAATTACTATGATATGATTCGACTCCCTATGTATCAGTTAGGGAAATAGAACTGACAGAACACATCATACAAACCTTCCACATCAGCAACAAAACTCCCGGGAGCCATCCCAATTACTCAGGTAACTAGCCCCTGAGTCCAACTAAAGTTTTAATGTATCAAACCCCTTGACGCTCCCTTGATATGGACCAAAATGCATCCAAGAGGCTCCAGACGCTCCCACAACAAGGACAAGAGAGTGTCCAAGGACTTTTTAGCTCAATGTTGTGCTTGCGACTCCCAGATTTGTGCCACTTTTTTAGGCCCAGAGCCTAGGTCACTACCCAAAACTCAATGACACCTTCAGAAATGAAGTTTCATAGTGGAACAAAGATACATCTACAAAAACATTAAGAAGGACTAGACTGGACCACTATTAGCCATGACAAGCATTTTGTCAAACATGTCACAAACATGAAAGTTAAAGGTCTTAACAACATAACTGAGCATAGGGTTCTCATACTTATTTGAGAATCGCTAAGAAGCATTGATGCCTCAACACATTAACTGCAATTTCCTCTATTAGGCCATAGATACATTTTTCATTCATTTACAAGTAAAAACGTTATGAGATCCATAAATAGCCACTGTCACAATACATGTTCATAATCAACATAATAACGATAGAAATACCAAGGAAACAAATCAATATCATCCACATATAAACCAGTATAATACACATGAATTAATAAGGAGAAATAACCTCATATTAATGATGCAAAGGCCAACCTGGTGTGGGGCTTCCACAAACCACCCGACCGTATACATGGATGAGCCAAATCTCTCTTTAGCCAATCACCCATGTGCCATATTCCAAGTATGAATGTGGGATCTCATGGAACAATCCATCAAAACCGAACCAGGGCTTCTAAAGTCCAAACCACATCAACCCATCAAACAGTGATTCCGCCTCACGGTCGAACATCACAAACCATCACTAGATTGGTCTCTACCTAAGCCTTCCAGTGCTCCAAAGCATTTGTTCCAACCAAGGCTTCCAGGACTAGTAACTCAACCCATAGCTGTCGTCAGGCTTCCAGAGCATTTATCCAACCAGGGCTTCCAGGACTAGTAACTCAACCCACCAAGGGCTTCCAAAGCATTTGTCCAACCAAGGCTTTTAGGACTAGTAACTCAACCCAAGATGTTACAGGGCTTCCAAAGCATTTCTCCAACCAGGGCTTTCAGGAACTAGTAACTCAACCCATGCTAAAGGAAACATGAGAACCAACCATACAAACAAAGAAATGAACCCACAACACCATGTTTACCTAGAAAATGGCAAGGCTAGGAAAATCAACTGTCAATCCAGGCAATCTTCCATGCCAATGATAGATCATGACCAATAAACCACATGCATGCCAAAACTAGTGAGGAAGACATACATGCAACTCGATACCTGCAAGCAAAAATCGTTGTAGTTGTTGATCCTGATGTCCTCTTGCATTTTCCTGCTCTTCCTTTACCTTCTTGCTCCAAGCATCCAAGTATGCCACACTCTCCAAAAGTGCTCCAAGAAAACTTTAAGTGTCCAAGAGTATGAGAGAGAGAGAATAGAATGAGAGATCCAAAACCAAACTGTCAAAAAACTTACATTGGCCAAGCTTGAGCAAAATATTCCCAACTGATCCTCAAAAGTCTTTTTATCAATGAGGCCGTTATTTTCTTCATTTTCCATTATTTTCGTTCATTTTCCTCTTCACATGCAACCTATGACCTTTCACCTTCATTTTCTCCTAATTTCCATTATTCTCATACATAAATGTGCCAAAAATGCCATTTTCCTTTCTAAAGGCTTTGGCATTGCCTTTGCTAAATATCTTTAGCCATAATAACCAAGGAACACCCACACTAGGATTCTTGCCCAACATTCACCTTGGAATACATGTCCCATGACTTGGTCTCATTTTTTCCTTTATTAACTTTTACATGGAATTTTGACTAAGGTTGTTATGGAACCCTCCTCCTTGGGGCAACACCATCCTCGGTGTTCAATGACACCTATAAACCAGCAAATCATTGAAAACAAAACATACTATGTATGGAGCTTTGTAACATAACTCGTTGCAGTATTTACAATGGCATCCTGTTGAAACATGACAATCATTCCATTTACTAGAGCTTTATAACACAACTCATTACGATATTTACAATAACAACCACATATACTCATGCCCATTTGCTTCAACCAACAAATAACCGTACTGTCTATGGAGGTTTATAAATCCATCTCAATACAATATTTACAATAATATACACATATGCACATTTTCTCAACCAACAAATAAAGGATATGATGCCTGCATCAACAACAAGGGAATCCAAAGGCTCACAGCTCCACCCTCAAAGTAATACCAGGATTCACCTCCTTCCCAGGAAGTCCAAAATCCACTGCAAGATCAAATATGCATCCAATGTCCAACGATATATATTGTGTCATTCAATGAACAATTACCGACTCATTGTTCTAAGGCACACTCCCAATGTGTATTTGATTCCATCTCGAAATTCTAATAACAAAAGCAAATATATCCCTGGCCTTCCCTTCTCTGCTACACAGTCCCTTAGGCAATCTGGTCACCCTCTTCCGTGCATTCACACACCTTCCAAGTTTCGTTGGCACCCCCATCCTAGGCAGTCCATCCCTCAACAAGGTTTCCTCGCATCAGAAGGTCCAAAAACCAAGGCATGTCCCTGCCTTAAAACCATCATATTGGTCATAGCATGCTCATGGAAATCAATGGACACTATTGGGTACCCGTGTCCCACAATGGCCCTACTCCTGAATGCTTTACCAGTATACTGATGCCTTTCCCAATTCCTTTTGTTGTTGTTGCTAATGCTTGTCGTCAGTTTCAACCACCCAACCAGGCATTTCATGCTTTCCTACACCAAGCACATAATTTCTGTTAGATTCAAAATAAATTTAAATAGCTTCAAATCATACCTCATTGGTGCCCTGTCAACAAGGTACACTTGCAATTTTGTTGGCTTCCTGTCACAACAAGTCAAACTAGCATCTTTGACCAAATCATCAGGTATAAACATATCACACCAGGTCAGCTCAAAACACAACCATCATAGTCAAAATCATAAATCACACGTAACCATCATAAACCAGAATCATAGATCACATGTAATCATCATAGAACATAATCATAAATCACGTGCATAATAAGCTTGAAATAAAATATCGATATATACACCTACACCCAGTGTATGACACAACACATATACGTACACAGAGTACAACACAATGAATACACATGTTACGATACCACTAATACATAATGCACATACATAGTATCGCATGCCTGCAACACAACATGTACGACATGCACACAATACCACATGTACAACATGTACACAATACCACTTGCACAATGTGCACAACATCACATGTACATGACACCACTACACAACGTGTACACAATGCCACATGTACACTGCACCACCTGTACAATGTGTGCACAATACCATATGTACACATCACCACATGCACGACATGTACACAACACAACATGTACACGACGCCACATACACGACATGTTCACAATATCACCTGCACACAACACCACATGTACAATCATGCACACAACACCATATGTACATACCACCACATGCACACAACACCATATGTACATACCACCACATGCACACAACACCATATGTACACATCACCGCATTTTCAACATGCGAACAACACCATATGCACACAACACCACATATCCATCATGCGCACAGTACAATAACACCGCATATCCAACATGTACATAGCACCATCTATAACCAGCACTGCATATGCAATATTCACACAATACTATGTGTACCACCTTGTACATAACATTGCATAACACAACATGTACACACACTATATATACACAACACAACATCGCATGCGCACAACATCATAGATGCAACATGTACACCATATACAACATACACAAAACAATACTTCCACACATCCAAAACCACATTGTCTCTACCAAGCAACCTTGCTTCCAATGTCTTATCCATGCTTGTCCTAGCATGTCGCAAACCACATTGCTTTCATTTTGCCGATGTATCCCTCAGTATAGCTTGTCCATAACATAGACATAATATAATCACATAATATCAACTCATAACCACGTGATATTGACCTCTTCATTTCATTCACCTTTGTAAGCAATCATTCTTCCACAAGAATGATTCCTAACGACCATGTGAGCCAACTATATATATATATTATATATAATATTATTATATATTATATATATATAGATATATATATATATAAATCATGATCCCGTCAGACAATGACATACATATATACATGCATATATATAAACACGATCACAACATAATTACCAAATATCATAAGGTCAAGGTTAAGAGAACTCCCTTTATCCATGCACATCATGCACAACATTGAGAACAATCCTTCCCAACATAGCCAAGG
This sequence comes from Pinus taeda, assembly GCA_000404065.3. Taxonomy (NCBI): domain Eukaryota; kingdom Viridiplantae; phylum Streptophyta; class Pinopsida; order Pinales; family Pinaceae; genus Pinus; species Pinus taeda. The sequence goes on from APFE030623886.1 coordinate 43,963, forward strand.
AATCGGATGCCTCACATCCATTCAGTTTACCTTTCTTGTTAGTTTTCTCATGATTGTTCTGCCACCATCATTTATACTAATGGACCCAGCAAACTTAGCCGATTATCGTAATCTTATCTTTAGATACCCTTAGACATGCACCAACTTCTTCCGAGTCTTTCATTACCTGATGGATTTCATTCATCTTCTCCCGAGCTCCATTAACTCTCCTCTTTCCCAAACCAATTCCCAAGACTCAAAACATAAAAGGCAAGACAAGAACAAACAAGAAGAAAACCATTAAAATTCATAACAACACAACGCCATAACAAAGTGGAAAGGCCTTGCACAAGACATAAACAAAACTACAAATCAAGCTCAACAAATCACAAAAGACCAAAAGCACAAGACTAACAACAAACACCATGACTTAATCCCCATGGTTCCCAGTGATTCCAAGGGAAATCTCAAGCTGACCCTTCTTCAAGATTCCATGGCAATTTCTTTGCCATACAATCCCTTGCATCATACTACCATCAACACAAAATTGCCAGTGCATAAATAAACATATCAATACACTCATTACCTTACCTTGTTGTACCAAGCATGTTGCCTTGTAATTGAACATGTCTGTTACAGATCCATTTGGGCACATCAACCCCAACCTACAGATCAATACTATTAGGGACCATCAAACCCTAATTCAGTTGTTATATGCCCTAAAGAAGTCAACCATCAGAATGCCTAGCTTTCCAAGAAGTTTCATGAATGAAATCATCCAAAAACTGCATCTAAGAAGATCAGCGCTGGCAGGCCTTCATAAGGGTGTGTTGCAATGCAATCCATACACTGATAGGGTGCTATGCAGCGCACTTGAGCCCTCTTTGGCCTGCATTGGGGTTTGGGAATATTCTTATCCATTGGATGCATCTAGAATTTTCCCAAGTTTATCTACTCCTTTGAGCTTGTATTTGGATGAGGTAGGGAGTTAAGGAACATCAATCCCTTTATCCCTTCCTCCATGGAACTAAATCCTAAGTTTGGGAGGGCATTCATTATCACCATTTATGGCATAACTTCCTTCATTCACCTATAAAAGGACCACTCATCTAAGTGATCAGGGGCTAGAAATCATTGAATTATAGGGAGATGTTGTTAGTATGAGACTTGAGTTGTTTTCAAGTATTGTAATGATGTCAAAATGTCTTTCTTGTTATGAGGAGAGGATGGGATTGAACTGGAGGAGTGATGCTGAATCGAGCAAATTGGGTTGTAACTCTTCCTTTTACTAATAAAGTGTTCAAATCTTTTTCCATATGCTTGTGTTATTCATTTATGCTTTCATATGTGTATCATGTACTTGATTCCATGCTATGTTTAATTAATAGATCATTATCATTTACTTTGATCAGTTTTTGTCTTCTGTCTATGTGCAAGTACTCTTCAAGTGGATTAAGTATGGAGAGGAGAGACACAATTGGTCAAGGGAGATAAGGAGTAAGTGAAAGCTACAGGTAGGCTTCTTTACCTCTTATTTAATCTATTGGTCATATAAAAAGTAGAGAATGCTTTGCATTGTTGTTCTAGACTTTGCTACTAGTCTAGGGGTTTAAGCGTTTATCTGTAGACACTAAAACTTCCCAAAACAAATTGGAGACTCCGCTGGGGAGCAATTATCCATCTTAGTAGCTTATTAGCCTCTTAAGACACCTTGACATACTTTACTTGTTGTAATTCAACCTTTTGCATTGAATTTTGGTCAAAATTTGAGGTTAGATGACTCTTGAGTGGCCTCACAAGAATCAACGCAGGCTAGCCTTAGAGACAGTGCACTACAATGCACCATCCAGTTAGAGACAGTACATTGTAGCCAAGTTACTCCCTCTTTGGCTTGCGCTAGTCTTTCTAGGGTCAGATTCCCACCCATGGAATTAATTTTTTTGCCAAAATTCTTCTATTTGCTTGTTTGCTGATTCTAAATGGATGTCATGTCTCAGAAATAGGTTTTCATCTCCTTAGCTGGCCCTACTTAGACTAGGATTTATAAATGTTTCTTATGTATTTACTTTATTATTTTCAATCTATAGTCGAAAGTTAGTGTTTTGGTTGATTGATCTTTGTCGAAAGAAAGTGTCGTAAAATCGTCTTTTCCTTCGAAAATTGAATTGTCGTAAAGTCTTCATTCATGAAAGATCAATTGATTGATGTGTACATATGATTAGTCTTTTCGTTGAAAGTGTCAGAATTCCTCATTTCTTTGAAAACAGAAGTGTCGTAAAGTCTTCCTTTCCTTGAAAAGAAATTGTCGCAAAATCGTCATTTTTATGAAAAGAATTATTGATTGATTGTGCATTAATTTTCCTTTTTTGTTCATTCACATTAAGGGAAATCGAAAAGAAATACATGCATGTTACATTGAAAAAGTTTGTGTGTGCTTGAAAGAAATAGCTAGGGAAATCGCATTAGATGTGCTCTTTGCTCTTTGCCAAAGATCTGATTGCTTTATCCCTACTAGCTAAGGATTTTCATTGTTAAATTGAATGGAAAGAATGCTTATCATATTAGTTGCATTTTAGGAATTGCAAACATACATCGAGTGGTGAACCTTGAAAGGAAAATTCAAAAGAAGATCAACTTAAAATTTATTTGAATTTACCTAATGGAGCATTATCACCTAACCAAAAACATTTAGAGGTCTAGGCTAGAGACGTGTTCCAGCGTCATAAAACAAAGTAGATGTTGCTAACTTGTCTGCAATACATCCTGAGTGTGATACCTCATTCCACGTACGTGAGTATATCGTAGCTCGTCCACGTACCTTCGGGTATATAGGGCGGTGTTACAATACGTAAAGTATATGGGAATGCTCTCACTGTTCGATTTTGCTTTAGACAACGCTTATAGGGATTGGGCCACCACATACGTTCAGGTATATATGGGAGGACAACACTAGATTGCTATCCATCCTTAGGTAACCGAGTCGGCCGCCTTGTACATAGTGATACACCAAACACACCATTTGGGGAGATTGCCTGCCCGTACTTCTCGGTTCGCCGGGAGGTATTTTGCAGTTCACAGTTGCTTGGTAAACATTTTTCCTAGATTATCCCTCTTTTATTTTGTTATGTTACTTTGATTAAAATAAATTAATTGACGCGGATAACATCTTCCACACTCACTCCTTAGTTGATCTTAGGTTGAAACATATGGCGACAAATCCGGAGTCCACCGATCAAGGAATTCCTTTTGATGGGAATCCTAGTCCTTTTCCTCCTTTTGGAAATATTGGTGCTCCATATATGGCTACATTGTCCCTTCCGGGATTTACCATTGGCTTGCCAGTGTGGTTGTTTTCAACCTCCTTGGTTCAAAATGTCGTGATTTCTCCACAGTTGAGTACACCTCCAATTGGACTAAATCAACCTCTAATTGATCCTAAAGTTGACCCTTTGCCTTCTTCCTCGGTTGTTTTTTCCTCCCCTTCTTCCTCTTCGCTTGGTGAAAGTATTGGTACTAGTAACCAGGTGGCTAAGAAGAAGAAGAAAGGGAAGAAGAAGAAGAAGAAGCAAATCCAATAGAGGGCCAACAAAGCAACCATTGATTTGAATGCAACATCTGATGAGAAACCATCCATCAAGCCTCACAAAGTTCGATATCCATGCAAAGTTTGTGTGGGAGACCATCTTCTTCGAAATTGTCGTGATATTCCTCAGATCTTAGAAGAATGGTCTTCCCGTTCACATCATCCTGTGTCATCAACTTTTGGAGATCATGCTGGTGACATACCATCAACTAGTGGTAGTAAAGTTCATGGAACCAAGGGTAAAGTTAAGTTTCCCTGTAGGTTTTGTGAAGGGAATCAGCCATTCACCTTTGTCCCTATCTGGATGAAGCCAAAAAAAGGTTGGATAACCGTCCTGCTTCACCGCAGCGACTTCCATCTGGTTACAAGAAGCTCTCCCTAAATCCTTCACTAGTCGATGAATTAACTGATTCAAATCAACCGTCGGTCAAACCCACTCTCTCTGAAAGTGAATCCTATGAGTCTATACCCGACCCAAATCAACAGGTCAAGGTAACAGTTGACCCGATTTCACCTTCAGCTGATCGTACCTTTCCCGAAGAGATCGAACATGATACCACTCAAGTTATTTTTGTTTATTCAGATTCTAATGAGCTTGGGGGTAGTCCTCATGTTCCATCAAGACGGGAGGGAAATCCTCCAGTTCTCGTAACTCAAGGGGTTAATTCTCCTGTTCTTACGGTACCCCCTCAAGTAGTCTAGTCACTTCCTTTTATTGGAATCGACTGGCAGGATTTTGTCTTCCTTCTTATGTGCCTTTCCATATCATAGTTCAAGTTTGTAATATGATTGTTTTTAGCACTATTATAGATGAAGGTGCATCAGTGAGTATCCTTTCCTCAACTTCTTGGCAAGCGCTTGGTTCACTACCGCTTGTGCCTGTTACCCAGAATCTGTTGGATTTTAACAGAGGAACCAGTCAACCATTAAGGATCCTCCCTCAATTACCTATTACTTTGGGAGGAAAAATCTTTTATCTGAATGTGATGGTAGTTTCAAGCCCTTTAGATTATAACTTACTTCTTGGGCGCGACTATGTTTATGACATGGGATCTATTGTTTCAACACTCTTTCGAGTAATTTGTTTCCCGCATGAAGGTAGAATTTTCACCGTTGACAAGCTTTCATTTCTCGGTCCAAATATAGCTCCTACTCAACCATCTTCCCTAAGTGGTCCTTTTGTACGAATGGTATCATCCCTGCCACAGGTTAATTATGTGGCAACCCGTTCCATACCTACACCACGTGACGATCAGTTCAGTGATGTTGTACATCATGTATTGGGGGCATTGGAACTAGATCTCTCCTTCATGACCTCTTATGAGTTGTGATCCAAGGAGTTTGAGGACAGTTCTTGGTCTTGTGTCAACCTTGTAAATAAATGAAACAAGGGTGTATGACGATAGTTCCTGGTCTTGTGTCAACCTCGTTTAAAAAATGAAACAAAGGATATGAGGATAGTTCTCTTACTCTGTCAACCTTGTTAAAAAATGAAACAGTCCTATGAGGATAGTTGTTTTACTGTGTCAACCTCATTAAAAAATGAAACAGGTCCATGAGGATAGTTCTTTTACTGTGTCAACCTCGTTTAAAAAATGAAACAAGTCCATGAGGAATGTTCCTTGTCTTGTGTCAAACTCATTAAAAAATGAAACAAGGAATATGAGGATACTTCCTGGTCTTGTGTCAACCTCATTAAAAAATGAAACAAAGGGAATGAGGATAGTTCCTGGTCTTGTGTCAACCTTGTTAAAAAATGAATCAGGGGTCTACGAGGATGGCTCTTTTACTGTGTCAACCTTGGTAGAAAATGAAACAGTTCCTATGAGGATAGTTCCTAGTCTTGTGTCAACCTCATTAAAAAATGAAACAAGGAGTATGAGGATAGTTCCTGGTCTTGTGTCAACCTCATTAAAAAATGAAACAAGGAGTATGAGGATAGTTCCTTGTCTTGTGTCAACCTCGTTAAAAAAGAAACAAGGAATATGAGGATAGTTCTTTTACTGTGTCAACCTCGTTAAAAAATGAAACAACTCCCATGAGCATAGCTTCTTGTATTGTGTCAAGCTCGTTAAAAAATGAAACAAGGAATCTGAGCAAAGTTCCTTGTCTTATGTCAATCTCATTAAAAAATGAAACAAGGCCCCAAGTTCCAAGTCTATTCGTTGAATAGATCTCGTAAAATCCCAATCGAGTCTTTCACTTGATCTCGTAAAATCCCAATCGAGTCTTTCACTTGATCTCGTAAATGAACCTTCATTCCATCCTCCTGATAGCCACGAGTAGTCTACTTAGGTGAATGTAATGAAGCTTGGGGGGCATGCACCTAATGGTAAAGATAAGTTTCCTTGTAGGTTATGTGAAGGGAATCACCCCATTCACCTTTGTCCCTATTTGGACGAAGCCAAAAAGGTGTTGGATAACCATCCTGCTTCATTGCAGCGACTTCCATCTAGTTATAGGAGACTCTCCCTTTTATCATGTTGGGGGGCATGTAAACCAATCTCAAGCATAGTTTTTCATTTTAAGCTTGTGTAAAAATGAAATTGAATTCAAGCATATTTTTTCGTTTTAAGCTTGTGTAAAATGAAGCTGAATCCAAGCATAGTTGTTCATTTCAAGCTTGTGTAAACATGAGACGAAATCCAAGCATAGTTCCATATGATTCAAGCTTGTTTAAAAATGAACCCATTTCCAATTTAACCCTCATGATTACCATTCTATCAGCCTTTTTCGTCAGATGAGCCTTGGTTGTTTTCATCCCATTGCCACCATCCCTTTGGCCAATCATACACTTTCACTTGGTTGTTTTACCCTTTTTGAGGAACGATTACAATGAATGGTCTTATTAGCCAGCCTCTTCTCTTCAAACAACATGTTTTGAGAAGTTCCAACATCACTGGAACCAGTTGTTACCTTAGACACCATTCGTTCCTCAAAGTGGAGTCCTCATTAAGCTCTTTTTAGACTCTCTAAATATGAAAAGATTGTCGAGCGCTTGTCCTTTCCAGCTCATTAACGGATTGGAAACGATATCTATCGTATTATTTTATGCTTTTTTGGACTTGAGAGATTAATCTACAAAAAAGAACTTTTGGAGTTTCCTTTTCATCCCTTTTCAAACTCTCTAAACATGAAAAGGACCGAGTTATCTTTGTCGTTAAACTCGTTGAAAAACATCAAATAGCGACAAACTTGTCCATCTAGACAAGACTGAGTTTCACCTTCGCTAGACTCATTAAAGCATCAAATAGTGATGGATTCACTCGAAGGGTGAAAATATACAACAAGCATATGTTATCCTCCTCAAGCTTGATAAAAATAAAGAGGTATTAGTCAGCAATGGCTGGGGAAAATTGGAAAAAGGGGAAAACACTTTATGGTAGCAAGTCGCTCTTGAACATGACACTTTCACCTCATCACCGTGACTATGTGGGTTGGGTCGTTCAGCGTGATGGTTATCACACCGTTGGTCTATCATACCATCCATTACTTTGTTTTGGGTCAATGCTACCAATTCATCTTAGTGTCACTGACATGTTCAAGAGAAGTCATTCAGTTCAAACTTCATCCTTTGCAATATTGTAAACCTTCATTTTCATGATTGCCATTCCTGAAACTTCTATCGTCAGTCGATTTTTCATCTCTAAAATCATTTACCTCGTTTCGTGTCGTTGATGTGGGATACATAAAGGCCACCCTGCGACGAGTCGCTTCTTGTCTACGTCAGCACATTATCCAAGAAGTTGACTTATAAACACCCCTTAAGTACCTTGAGACTTGCATACATCAATGACAGGTTTCTCACTTCCGGCGATAGGTTGACATCACTGGTGTTCGACATCAAATCATTTATTCACACCATGCGAAATGTACTGTGGTACCTTGAGGGTCATTATCAATACTGGTAATTCCTCTCGCGTCTGTTAACAGCTTACATCATTCGCTGGTAATCAGAAGATGTCTTCCCATGTTCGACTTCAGATCATCTATTCACATGGTTAGACTTGTACTCGAGTGAAATATTGAACGAGATTGAAGACCTCGGATCTAGTTTCATCCATCCGGGCTGTGATATTTTCAGGAGTACTAAATCAAATGTACAATGGCCTTACATTCATGGTCATCCATTCATGGGTCTATATTTGTAGACGATTATATTTGTACATGTAATGAAAGTTTATAAGATGAGTATGGGTATGCCTTCCCTCAGCAAGTTCATGAGAAAAACTCAAATTATCATGATATATGTATTGTAATTGATGCAGGTCACCTTCTGCTTCGAAGCCTCCTCTCCACATGATAAAGCATTTCACTCGACATACATATTTACGACTTCATGCTTTAGGGGGCAACTGTTACAGATCCATTTGGTCACATCAACCCCAACCTATAGATTAGTACTATTAGGGCCCATCAAACCCTAATTCAATTGTTTCATTCCCTAAATAAGTCAACCATCAGAATGCCTTACTTCCCAAGAAGTTTCACGACTGAAATCATCCAAAAAATACCTCTAAGAAGATCAGCGCAAGCAGGCCTTCATTAGGGTGTGTTGTAATGTAATCCATACATTGATAGGGTTCTATGCAGCACACTTGAGCCCTCTTTGGCCTGCGCTGGGCGAATTTGAGCGAAAGTGCATTGGGGTTTGGGAATATTCTTATCCATTGGATGCATCTAGAAGTTTCCCAATTTTATCTACTCCTTTGAGCTCGTGTTTGGATGAGGTAGGGAGTTAAGGAACATCAATCCCTTTATCCCTTCCTCCCTAAGTTTGGGAGGGCATTCATTATCACCATTTATGGCATAACTTCCTTCATTCACTTATAAAAAGACCACTCATCTAAGTGATCAGGCGCTGTAAATCATTGAATTATAGGGAGATGCTATTAGTATGAGACTTGAGTTGATTTCAAGTATTGTAATGATGTCAAAATGTTTTGCTTGTTATGAGGAGAGGATGGGATTGAACTGGAGGAGTGATGCTGAATTGAGCAAATTAGGTTGTAAATCTTCCTTTTACTAATAAAGTGTTCAAAGCTTTTTCCATATGCTTGTGTTATTCATTTATGCTTTCATATGTGTATCATGTACTTGATTCCATGCTATGTTTAATCAATAGATCATTATCATATGCTTTGATCAGTTTTTGTCTTCTGTCTGTGTGTAGGTACTTTTCAAGCGGATTAAGTACGGAGAGGAGCGATAGAATTGGTCAAGGGAGATAAGGAGTAAGCAAAAGCTACATGTAGGCTTCTTTACCTCTTTAATCTATTGGTCATAGAAAAAGTAGAGAATGCTTTGCACTGTTGTTCTAGACTTAGCTGCTAGTCTAGGGGGGCATTCATTCCATCCATCTGATAGCCACGAGTAGTCTACTTAGGTGAAAGTAATGAAGCATAGGGGGTATGCATCTAATGGTAAAAATAAGTTTCCTTGTAGGTTATGTGAAGGGAATCACCCCATTCACCTTTGTCCCTATCTGGATGAAGCCAAAAAGGTGTTGGACAACCGTCCTGCTTCACTGCAACGACTTCCATCTGGTTACAGGAGACTCTCCCTTTTATCATGCTGGGGGCATGTAAACTAATCTCAAGCATAATTTTTTGTTTTAAGCTTTTGTAAAAATGAAACTGAATTCAAGCATAGTTTTTCGTTTTAAGCTTGTGTAAAAATGAAACTGAATCCAAGCATAGTTTTTCGTTTCAAGCTTGTGTAAACATGAAATGGAATCCAAGCATAGTTCCATATGGTTCAAGCTTGTCTAAAAATGATCTCATTTCCAATTTAACCCTCGTGCTTTCCATTCTATCAGCCTTTTTCATCAGATGAGCCTTGGTTGTTTTCATCCATCGCCTCTCAAACTCTCTATTGACCTGCTACTCGACACTTTTGAAGAAGAAGTGTGTTTCTTAAAGTTAATCCATCTGAATGAAACCCGTCATGATGCTGCATTGGCTAATGAAGCACACAAGAAACGTATTAAGGAGCAGTAAGATAAAAATGTCAAGCCTCATGTCTTCTTAGAAGGTGACTTGGTCTTGCTTTACGATCAGGAGTCTGATAAACTTGGCATAGGAAAATTTGAACCGCTTTGGATGGGCCGTTATATTGTTAAGCATGTTTTTACGAAAGGTGCCTATGAGTTTGTGGACTATGATGGGATTCCATTGTCGTAGCCCTGAAATGAGTTGTACCTTAAAAGTTACTATGCTTAGTTAAGTGAAGTAAAACTCATTGTATATATGCTTTGATTGCATGTGTGTGTGTGTTTCTTTTAGAGCTCTTATTTGGTTAAGTAATCCACTTTTCATTTGCTGCAGATGTCGAAATTTTCGGAACCATTTGTTTGTTACACTGACGGGGCTAGTTGTAGTATGCAGAATCTATCCTCTGTAGCATGGTCCATTTTCGCTCCAAGCGACGAGTTAGTGAGTTTTAGAGGGATTTGTATTGGTCGATCGATGAACAACATCATTGAGTATAGCGCGTTGATAAGTACGGAGAGAAGCGATAAAATTGGTCAAGGGAGATTAGGAGTAAGCGAAAGCTATAGGTAGGCTTCTTTACCTCTTATTTAATCTATTGGTCATAGAAAAAGTAGAGAATTATTTGCACTGTTGTTTTAGACTTAGCTACTAGTCTAGGGGTTTAAGCGTTTATCCGTAGACACTAAAACTTCCAAAAACAAATTGGCGACTCCGCTGGGGATGAGCATATTTCTAGAAATCTAAACACATTAACTGATTCTCTAGCGAATTATGTGTTAAATAGACATTTGCAACATATGTAAAGTAAATATTTTCAATTCACATCATTAGTTGAATAGGATTGCATCACTTAACCATAATAAAACTTTGAAAGTAAAATACATAGTTGTTTTAAAAGTTTTTACAAACAGTTATTTTCCAAGACAAAAATTGGTGATCTGACCCAAAAACTCAAAATGTGTGTAGAAAACATCTAAGTAAACTAGTGGTGCTCATGATAACAAGTCATAGCTTGTGCTATCATGCGTAAAAGTCTCATCCAACGACTTAGCACACCAATAGTGTGGCGCTGCAGTCGCATAGGCAACTCCTCAATCCGAACATCCGAAATTCCTAGGGTCAAACCTTCTATGTGGTCTTATAGCTCAGCCAATGTCTCGACTAAATCCAAGTCTCGGAGAACTGCTCTCCCAACAGGTCTTTGTGTTGGCCCACCTACCTCTCGTTGGTGTCCCACAGGTCGAACAGTTCCAACGTCTACATACATAAAAAATGATTTTGTTTAGTCTTGGAGTTAATAAAAAAACACAAAAAACGTAGAAACTTTAAAATAAAAAACACTTTGGTCAAACAATTTACTGATAGCACCTCACTGTGCTCCAACTAGTAACATCAAGTCTGGATCACCACATGTGGTGCTATGTACATATGGTGTTGTGCATGATTGTACATGTGGTGTTGTGTGGATGTGGTGTTGTGTACATGTTGTACATGTGGTGTTGTGTGCAGATGGTGCTGTGTACATGTCGTGCGTGTGGCGATGTGTACATGTGGTGTTGTGTACATGTCGTGCATGTGGTGCTGTGTACATGTGGTATTGTGTACATGTTGTACATGTGGTGCAATGTACATGTGGCGTTGTGTACACGTTGTGCAGGTGGTGTCGTGTACATGTGATGTTGTGTACACGTTGTGCAAGTGGTGCTATGTATAGGTGGTACTATGTACATGTTGTACATATGGTACATGTGGTACTGGTGTACATGTGGTATTGTGTGCATGTCGTACATGTTATGTTGTGTACATGTGGTACTACACTAGGTGTAGGTGTATGTGTCGTGATGTATATAAGGTGTAGGTGTATGTGTCGTGATGTATATTAGGTGTAGGTGTATGTGTTGTGATGTACATTGTGTATGTGTATGTGATTGAAGAGAGGCAAAGGCACTAGGTGCTTACTGGGCGTGGCAACTGATTCAGTGTGTGTACAGAAAGAATAAAGGCAGAAGTAAGGATCAACGAAGGATAAATAATAGTATTTTATTTCAATTTTATTATACACATGACCTATGATTCTAATTTATGATGGTTATATGTGATCTATGATTTTGGTTTATGATGATTGCATGTGATTCATGACTTTGATTTATGATGGTTGTGTTTTGAGCTAACCTGATGTGATATGCTTATACACAATGATTTGATCAAAGATGTTAGTTTGACTTGTTGTGACAAGAAGTAAATAAGATTGCAAGTGTACCTTATTGACGAGCTACCAATGAGGTATGATGTGAATTTATTTCAATTTGTTTTAAATCTAATGGAAGTTATGTGCTTGGTACAGGAAAGCATGGGAAATGCCTGAGTTGGGTGGTTGAAATCGACTAGAAGAATTAGCAGAAGTAGTGAAATAAATTGGAACATGTAGCAGTATGCTAATAAAGCACTTTAGAAGCAAGTCCATTGTGGGACACTGGTACCCAATAGTGTCCATTGATTTCCATGAGCATGCTATGAATGGTATGATGGCTCTGAGGCAGGTATATGCATTGGTTGTTTGACCTTCCGATGTGAGGAAGCCTTGCCAAGGGATGGATCGTCGGGATAGGGGATGTCGGGGAACTTGGAAGGTGAGTGAATGCACGGAAGGGGTGTCTGGATTGCTCGAGAGACTGCGTAGCAGAAAAGGGAAGGTCGGATATGGATTTGTTTTGGTCATTAGCATTGCCAGATGGAATCAGATGCACATTGGGAGTGCGCCCTGGAGCAATGAGCTAGTAACTATTTGCTGAGAGGACAAGTGGCGCAAGATTGTAGCGCTGGACATTGTATCCAACTTTGACTTTGGCAGTGGATTCTAGACTTCCTGGGAAGGAGGTGAATTTTAGTACTACTTTGAGGGTGGAGACATGAGCCTCTAGATTCCCTTGTTGCTGATGCAAGCATTGTAACCTTTATTTGCTAGTTGAGAAAATGTGCATATGTGTATATTAATGTAAATACTATATCGAGCTGGATTTATAAAGCTCCATAGAAGCATATGTGTATGTGTGTATATGTGGTTATTATTGTAAATACCGTAATGAGCTGTGTTATAATGCTCCAGTAAATGATATATTTGTTATGTTTTAGTAGATGGTCATTGTAAATACTGCAATGAGCTATGTTATAAATCTCCATGGGCAATATGTTTTGTTTTCAATGGTCTTGTTGGGTATAGGTTTCATTGAACACTGAGGATGGTGTTCCCCTAAGGGGGAGGGTTTTGTAAAAGCCCTAGTTAAAAAATCCATGTAAATATAAAAATATAAGACCACGATCATGGGACACATATTCCAAGCTAAATGGTGGGAAAAACATCCTAGTGGGTGTTCATTTAGGTTATTATGGTTAAAAGAATTTGGCAAAGGAAATGGAAAAGGCTGGTGAAAGGTCACATGTTGCATGTGAGGAGGAAAATGAAGGAAAATAATGGAAAATGAAGAAAATAGAGACCTCATTGATAAAAAGGCTTCTAAGGATTAGTTGGCAAGCTTTTTCTCAGACTTGGACAATGTAACCTTTTGCTAGTTTAGTTTTGGATCTCTCTCTCTCTCACTCTTGGACACCTAGTTTCTTGGAGCACTTTGGCATTGGATCAAGAAAGGCAAAGAAGGCAAGAGGAAGGAAGGAGCAAGCAAGGGAGAGCAGGATCAAGTGGTTACAATAGGATTCTTTGCAGGTATCTATTTGCATGTGTGATTTCCTTGCTAGATTTGGCATACATGGTATCGCATGTGGTTCTTTGCTATCATGGCATGGGTTTTTCCAGGTGTGACAATTTTTTCAGCCTATCCTTGTCATTTCCAGATAGCCATCGTGTAATGGGGTTCTCGTGTTTTGGTTGATCTGGATTGCCGAATGGATTCAAAGCTGAGTGAGGTAGATCTCTGAAAGAAAGAACACATGGTCTAGTGATCCTTGAATTAGACTGTGGATTATGGTAAAGCCATTGGCCTAGTGACCCCTGAACTCGACTTTGGGTTGCGGTAAAGCCAGGTATTGTGTGCCTCAGTGGGCCTAGGAATCCTTGACCTGTTAATGACAAGATATATTGTAAATCATAGAGGTGGTTACCCTTGATTAGGCCTATGAATCCTTGCCGGTGAATGACGAGATATACGATAAAGCCTAGAGGGTGGAGTCTTGGTTTGGGTCTAGTGATCTGGTGTGGATTGCAGTAAAGCCTAGAGACTAGGAGTCATAGAAATTCCTCACGAATTAGGTGGAGAAATTTGGTGGTATCCATGCTTGTTTTATGACCTAGTGATACGGGATGGATTATGGTAAATCCTGGTTCTATGGATGAGGGTGAGGTGGTGTAGCCTCGGGAAGCTCTGGTTGAGTTTGGTTTTAAGTCCCACATTAATGCTTGGAATATGGTATGGGGTGATTGGCTGAAATAAATATTTGGTTCAACCAATTTATGGTTGGTTGGTTCATGGAAGTTCCAAACCTGGTTGTCGTCGCATTAATTAATATGAGGTTATTTCTCCTTGTTATTTCATGAGTATTATACTAGTTCATATGTGGATGATATGGCTGTTGTTTCTTTGGCATTTTTGTTGTTATTATGCTGGTTATGAATTTGTATTATGACAGTGGCGATGTATGGCTCCCATCATGTTTTTACTTGTAAATGAATGAACAATGTATCTATGTCCTAATAGATGATACTACAACTAACATGATAAGGAAACAATGCCTCATAGTGAATCTCAGATAAGTATGAGACCCCTATGCTTAGTTTTGTTGTTAAGACCTGTAGCTTTCATGTTTGTGACATGTTTGAGGAAATGCCTATCATGGCTAGTAGGGGTCTAGACTAGTCCTTGTTGATGTTTTTGCAAATGCATCATTGTTCCAGTATAAAATTTCATTTCTGAACCTACCATTGAGTTTTGGGCAGTGACCTAGACTCTGGGCCTGAAAAAGTGGCACAAATTCCGGAGTTGCAGGCACAACACTGGGGAAAAAAGTCCCCAGAACCTCCCTTTCCCTTGATATGGGAGCTTCTGGAGCTTCCCAAGCACACCCTTGTCCATATCAATAAAGCATCTAGGGGTATGATGCATCAAAACTTCAATTGGTCTCAAGGGCTGATTACCTGAGTGGTTGGGATGGCTCTTGGGAGTTCTGTTGTTGACGAGGAAGGTTTATGTCACGTGTTTCCATTTATTCCACTTCATTAAGGTGAATTAGGAGGTTTAATCCCATTATAGTGGCCTCTCGTTTCATATTTACCCCGGTTGGCTAGTTACTTGGGTAGATGTGGGATGAGGTGTTACAATTATTGCTTACTCAGGGTTATGGAGATGCATTGTATGATAATTTGAGATTCTAAATAAAGAAAAATAGAAGAAAACTAGAAAATAAAACTTCAAACTTTTCCTTTAATGAAGTTAGTTTCAGGGCAAGCATAAAGAATGAACAATTCCTACCCAAATTTCATTGAAATAGGGAAAAAAACTGACCAAAAAGGCTAAAGGTTGCCCAAAAATTGGCCTGCACAACCCTTGGGAAGGAAACTTGTGGGCATTCATGCTTTTCTGTATACAAAGTTCGTTATTTCAAGGAAAAAGTGCATAGAAACTCAGATTTGGGGAAAAATCTAAAAATTGATGTGTAGATATGTAAGCAAGGGATACAATCTCAAATGCACAAACAAAAGGAAACAAACCCAAATGGTTTTATTTTTGCAAATATTAATGCAAGGAAGCAAAAAAGTAAAGAAAAATACCTATAGCAAACTATCATTTTTCATTTCAATTTTTCTCTAAAAAAGAAGCCAAGCAAAAGAAGAAAAAAGAATCTTGATGTAAAGAAGCAATTTTTTTTTAAGCAAGAGATGATAATTACAAAGATAAGAAGGTTTATAAAAGGCATATTTAGTTTCATAAAATATAGCAAAAGTAATCCAAAAACTATCAAAGATCATATATCGAAAAGAAATCCTTTTCACAGAAAGCACTCTCAAAACGCTTAGAGACCTAAAACCTAGAACCAAAGACAAACAAATATTCACAAAAGTTTGAATCCAAGACAAACTGCCTTTCTTAAAATTATAAATATCAACCTAGATAACCCAACATTAACCAATACACTCATAAAGAGGACGCAATTCAAACAAACAGGCTTGCCAATGTCCAGAAGGTGGAATCTACCACTTATAGGACACATAGATTATTGTCATGAAGACAATACACATATATAGACACCTTTGTTGAAGGAAACAAGCCTATATATGTAGGTTTCTTTAGAGCAAGTAGTGTATATAATTATGGCAAAATTGGAGAACTGACTCCAGAAGAGATATTGCATAAAATATTGAAATTGAAGGTATCAACTAAAATAAAGATGGTCCAAAAATATAGAAATCACTCTACAAGCACAAATAGTAACCATAAGATACAAATTTCAATGAGTTTGTCCCTTGTGGAGTCATTAATTCTATTTGTAGAAATAAATCCTATGACCAGGGTTGGAGTCAAAATAGAGCAAAAAAGAGAGAAATCACAATGCCATCTTATAATAACATATAAATGGCTGCCATAATAAATTATCGCAAGGAAAAAAAGACCTACTTGGACTTTTATTGGTTGTAGAAGATCCTAGATGAAAATTCTTCTTACTCCCAAAGCCTTATTCCTCAAGCTTCCTTGCAAACTTGCACACAAGAAAGAATAAGAAGCAAATGAAAGTAATCTCATGTTCAACACTAACTATTCTAAATATTTGGAATTAAATAAATGCATGTAACCAATTCCATATAATAAAATGAGTAAAAGCACCATATAACAATCAAATTGTGATAGGAACAAAGTGATTCCTCTTTTATATCAAAATAGAAAGCATGTGAAAAGATGTCACTTGATTCACTATTGGCAACATTATCTAGAACAACATTCTGGATGTCTTTTTCTTGTTCCATTGAAGCTCAACTCCATTGGTATCCTCTCATCCACATAAAGAAATTGAAAGAGAAAGGCACTCTCTCTAATACAAGAGGATGAAAGGGGCTTGGTCTAGAAACATGGGTTTCTGACTATGATGTGGAACTTAAAAACTCTAAGAATATAGATCAGACTTGTAGAAAATAATTCACCAGCGTAAGGGTGATATGATTATCTCCTCCTCCTTAAACATAATCCTATTTATATACTCCTGAAAGGTGGTTGGGGTCATTGGGAATAATCTATAAGAGGTGGTTGCTTGATAAAACCTGTAAACCCCACCCAAAAATGTGTTATTATGTCCACATTTAATTTTATGTGCATATGGCATACATACATAGGTTGCTTGAGGAGAAATTGCATATGTGCATTTCTTGTTAAAATTGGATACTAGGGCCAAATTCCACCTTGGGACAACTCATTTAATGTAGATTATGATTGCATTGGATTCGACTTTTCGAGAGGTCCAAGGTTGATATAAATATCATCTCATTCGGACAAGCAAAAGTGAGATTTTAAATTTTTTCCCTCACTTGTGCAAATTGTTTATGTCAACCTCAACTTGATGTAGGCTCAAGAAGCCCAATGGATGTGTCTCTTCACCCACAACAAAGTGTATAAATAGAAGATACCTCACACCTCATTTAGATATCATTCACTCAGACATTCTTCTCTCTATTGGTTTGTACAACTTGGGCATCATATCTCTCTCTCTCTCATGTGCGGCTAGGAGGACAAAATTTATGGGCTAAAACATAACCGAATTTCATACTGTTTGACTAGAGTTGACAAAGGCTATTTTGATCGAATTTGACTGCAATTTTGAGGGCAGAATTTCAGTTTCTCTAGGCTGCATTATTTGGCATAAAAATCGAGGATTTTGGGGTTGTTTGACCTCGTTGATCGCATGCTTGTTTGACCATAGGGCTGACTATTGTTTGACCAGAGTTGTTGGGACTATTTTGGGTTGACTTTGACCTTTACTAGAGGCCAAATTAGACTTCCTTTGACCAAGCTTCAAAGGAGGTGTTTTGTTTTTGTTTTGATCTACATTGACTTTCTGGTTAGGGTTGAAGGTTGACTGCAAAATTTGACAGGGCTGATTTGACTTTGTAATGGGCTAGTCTATTTGACTTTTGTAGTCTCTCTCTCTACTGAAATATTGAATAATAATAAGAAGATTTGATCAAAGGGTTTTCCCCATAGTGGGTTTTTTCCCTGGTATCTGCCAAATTTGGTGTCCTCTTGTCTTGGCTTGTCTTTTGCATTTGTTTTTATGTTCTATCTGCATTTACAATCAATGTGATTAATGGTTGATGTGATTGGTGCTGGAAATAATTGGATATTGTTATTGGGCTGATAAATAACATTGAAGTAAATTGTGCTAAATATAGAGCATACCATTGTTATCTAAAATTAACATGGTATCAGAGCTCAGGTGAAGACAAAGCCCAAGCAAGAGTGAGAAAAGTAATCACTAAAAAATCTCTTAGACAATAATTTGAAGCTAGCCTCAATGATGACTACATCATACTTCAAATCCGAGGACAAGCATGAGGAGAAATCCGACTCTCATGCATGGAAGATGTCTCTAGATTTGACTTTGGAAGAGAATGATGATATGGACTATGTCAAAGGAAGAGTGGTGGAGCCTCCTTCAAATGCACCCATTGTTGCCAAAACAAAGTGTAAGAAAGGTGAGGTCAAATCTAAGAAAATTATTGTTGATTCCATTCACAAGACTTTGGTTGCTTATATTTCTGATTTGGAAACATCTAAGGAGATGCATAACACGCTGGTTGGGATGTTTGATGTAAACAATGCAAATCAAGTTCTCATTCTAAGGAACAAGTTGACATAAATCAAGAGGTCCAAGAATGCATTGGATTCCTCTTTTCGAGAGGTCCAATATTGATATAAAGATCATCTCATTCAGACAAGAAGAAGTGTGATTTTGAATTTATTCCCTCACATGTGTAAATTGTTCAGGTTGGCCTTAACTTAATGTAGGCTCAAGAAGCCCAATGGATGTGTCTCTTCACCCATAACGAAGTGTATAAATAGAAGAGACCTCACACCTTATTTGGATATCATTCACTCACACATTCTTCTCTCTATTGGTTCATACAACTTGGGCATCATCTCTCTTTCTCTCTCAGACGTGCAACTAGGAGGATAAAATTTCTGGGCTAAAATAGAATCGAAATTCAGATTGTTTTACCAACATTGACCAGTGTTGAATGAGGCTATTTTGACTGAATTTGACTATAGTTTTAAGGGCATAATTTCAGTTTCTCTAGGCCACATTATTTGGCACAGAAATCGAGGATTTTGGGGTTGTTTGACCTGTGTTGACTGCAAGCCTGTTTGACCACAATGCTGACTATTGTTTGACCGAGTTTGACTAGAGTTGTTGGGACTTTTTTGGGTTAACTTTGACCTTTGCTAGAGGTTGAATTAGACTGCCTTTGAACGAGCTTCAAAGGAGGTGTTTTGTTGTTGTTTTGACCAGCGTTGACTTTCTGGTTAGGGCTGAAGTTTGACTGCAGTTCATTGTAGAATTTGACAAGGCTGATTTGACTTTGTATTGGGCTAGTCTATTTGACTTTTGTAATCTCTCTCTTTGTTGAACTATTGAATAATAATAAGAACATTTGATCAAAGGGTTTTCCCCACATTGGGATTTTCCCTCATATTCGCCAAAGTTGGTGTCCTCTTGCCTTGACTTGTCTTTTGCATTTGTTTTTATGTTCTATCTGCATTTACTGTCAATGTGATTAATGATTGATGTGATTGCCGCTAGAAATAATTGGATATTGTTATTAGGCTGATAAAGAACATTGAAGTAAATTGTGCTAAGCATAGACCATACCATTGTTATCTAAAATTAACACTTCCTTTATAAGAATAACATATGTACACACTTTTCCTTTAGTGGAAGCCAATGTATGAACTCAAAAATTGAAGAGTTAGAATGAGGATAAATGTCTACAAAAGTCAAGGAATGATAGATTAGGCAACAACATTTGCATGGTGGAAAATTATGATATAACACACATGACTATGGGAATGCACTCCCCTTAGTCATCCCTCTCAAAATTGAAACTCTATGTTAATTCAAGCTCCAAAATTTTATTAAAAGCTTCCATTGTTCCATTTGCTCGTGGGTGATAAGGTGTGTTTCTTTGATGATGAATCATGTATTCCCGTTTTAATGATAAGATAGTGGAATTGATGAAATGTGTGACCTAATCACTCATTAACACTCATGGACAACCAAATCTTGTTAGGATATTCTAAAATATGAAGTGTGTATTCTAAAAGAATATACCTCAAACTTTGAGGTATATTCTTTTACCAGTGTGGACTTTCCCTAATGCATCAAATATTCTATTGCATTAATGATGTAGTGTGCTCCAATTCTTTGTGCAAGGGGATTGAATATACCTACAAAATCAATCTCCCATTTCATAAGAATTCTAGTGTCACAACAAGGACTAGGGGCAACTCATCTCTTTTCAAAGGTTTTCTAATATATTGAAACACATCAGGCTACATACAATACTCTTTTCCATCATGGAACAAGGATGGGAATCATAATCCTATGCATCACATCTTATTTGCAATTGCTCACCCTATATTATGACCTTTGACGATTCCTTCATGTGACTCAAATGCATCCCATTTATGTTTTAAAACACATCTACATTACATCCCATTCATGTTACTAGTTTCCTCCTATGCACATAAGTACAATATTAAGGTGCTTTCCTAGTAGTAAGAAATCATGAAATCTCTTTGAATGGATCCAATATGGTTTCCACCTAGAACAAATGAGAATTTAGAAATTCATCATCCATACCTCCTCCTCTTTCCCTTGACTCTAGCTTTGATTAATAATATATCGCTACACTATGCTTTATAGGTTTCAACACTACCTCAAAATCAAACTCCTAGAACAAAAGTAAACAATGGTGAATTCTCCCCACTAACATTTGTTTATTCGCTAAGTATTTAAGTGTAGAATGATTTTTAAAGAACTTAAAAGCATTACCCACAATATAATGTTGAAATGTACAATGCGTAAGCCATTGCAAAATATTCTCACTTAGTAGCAGTATAATTTCATTTTGCATCTAATAATTGCTTGGTAGTAAATGAGATATGATGCTTAATGTTCCCTTTAGTAGTTTGCGCAAGTGTTATTTCATCTGCTAATGCTAAAGAATCCACATGTACATGAAATATTTATGCCCATGGAAACACCATAATAGATGCAACCACCAATTTTTTTTATCAATAGATCAATTCCTTCATGGAACTTTTGAGTCCAAAGGAAATTGGCTTCTTTATTCAATAACTTCTTCAAGGTGTTGTAACTTGAGTGTAATTTTTGATAAATTTTTTATAATACTCTATATTCCCCAATGCAGTATGTAGATATTTCACAAATATAGGGGGAGGCATATCCCCAATAACAACTATCTTTCCAACGATATGTCTTTACATACTACATGCCCCAAAAAACTCCAAAAAAGGAACTATCTTTAAATGGATTGTCTTTAAATTAAGGGAGATTTGTAATTGTCCACACCTATCTAACATCAACCTTAATACTGAAATGTGGCCCTTTAACTATCTAAATATAGTCTAGTCATCCAAATATAATTATAAATTTTGTGCATAAATTCTTTCAAAGTAGTTATGGCAATGACAAAGAACATTATGGGTGCATTCTTCAAACCAAAAGGCATGAGATTATATGCAAATGATCCCCATTAAACAAAAAAGGTAGTCTTACTTTTGTCATCCTTTGAAATCCTAACCTAATGGTAAACTAAGATGCCATCAATGAAAGAGTAAGGCTCTTTCCCCTTACATTCTCCAACATCATTAGTAAAAGTGTTGGGAATGGATCATGCGACATGCTACATTCAATGATTTGAGGTCCACATAGATACATATTGTTGAAATATGTAACTAGGTTTGGTCTTCATAATGACATATGTAATCATGATTTTATATATTTAATGTAAAGATAAAAATAAATTTATTATTATTGTTCTTGAGGCATGGGTTTCATGCTCAAGGGAAATTTATTTTTAGGTCAAGCATCCATTGAGTTCTTCTAGGGATTGTCATGTAGTCTACAAGTCAATTGAGCCATTTTCATGTATTGAAGACCCATTTGGGCATGTTACATATTGTAAACAAAATTTATTTGAGTCAAAGTCTAAAGACCCTCCAAGACCTCGTCATGATGTAAAGATCAGTCGGCCTTCACAAGTGGACAAGTTGTCCTAAAAGTAGCAATTCGACCTAGTAGGAGACCTATATATAAGGGAGACTTTGACCTCACTTGGAGCATTCACTCACCTCACATAAATTCGATAAATAAAGAGAAAAAGGTGCGAAGAAAAGGATGAGAAGGAGAAAAGAAGAGTGAGATTTTTGGAATGTTTTTTGACTACTACTCCTCACACGTGTGAAGGAACTAAGTCAACTATTGCAACAACAAAAGACCAAGTTACATAAGTCGATTTACAGCATCAAGAAGTACACTTTGAAAGCCAAGTTCTTTAGGAGAGAGAATCAACTCAAGTGAAGAGGAAAGGAATAAATGATCTACTATAATATTCTCATGTGCAATATTTATGGTTTCTTTAGAAGAAACCACTAGAGGTCGAAATTACAAAATAATCTGTTGGGAGGTCAAAATTGCAGAAAAAATATGCTAGGAAGATGAAGTTGCAGAAGATTCTACCAGGAGGTCGAAGTGGTAGAATAATTTTCTTGAGGTAGAAATTATAGAAGTTGATGAGGAATTGTTGGAAGGAAAGATCATCAAGAAAGAAATATTTGACTTGGTCTTGAAGGGCCTTGGTCAAGGGTCATAGGTCTTGTAATTCATTAATTGAAGCTCTCTAAGAAGAGAAGAATTCTGGTGGGTTTTCCTCTCAATTGGAGAGGTTTTGGCCCTAACTGATTGCTTATATCTTGCATCTTCTTGTATCATTGTTCTTTATAGTTTTGTTGTTGTTTGATGATAATAAAAAAATAATAATCAAGTTGAAGAAGAATATAATCAAGGTAATTAAAAATATATCACAATCAATTATCAAGAAATAAAAATCACCTAACTTGCCGCCCTCTAGATTTCTCAACATGGTATCAAAGCTAAGGTGAATACATCAAGGAAAGGAAACTTAAAGAAGGATACTCAAGGGCCAAAGCACAAGAAGATCATCTAGGAAACATCAAGAGCATCAATCATAAAAAAGAATAACCCTCTCATCATCTTAAAGAAAGTAATTAAGAAGCATCAAAGAAGACCTCAAAACCCTCGCTCATTCAAAGAAGGGTTTTTCAATTGAAGAATTATTGGGAAGCTTACACATTGAACAATCTTCATCACAAAGAAAAGAAGACCTCAAGGACCTAACATCCACTAAATCAAAGAAAGACCCTAAATTTTAAGCACCTTGGGAAAACCACCACATTTTATAATATCATATGAGGAATCAAGAAGAGGCATTACCATCCGGGAATCAAGGTGATCTCCCTCTCTTCAAGTTAAGGATCATTTTTCAAGGAAAACATCTTCACCAAGAAGACATCTTTTATTATCAACATCATCAAGTTCAAGATTTTGTCATTAAGGAGTACCTTCACTTGGAAAGTAAGTATCTTTATATCTATGTCTGAACCTATCGAATTTAATTCATTTTGCAAGGAAAACAACATATTGGCTGGGTCATCAAACTTTCTTGCATGGAAAAAGAGGACATACTTGATCCTCATAGAGAATGTAGTTATTTGTCATATCAATGGTAAGGTCTCCAAACCTTCAAAAGAAGAAGCTCAAGCACAATAGAAGTATATGAAAGGGGAAATAAGGGTTCAAATGGTTCTTATAGAATCCATAAAGGATCCCCTCATACCTTATGTATCAAAGTTGGACATCAAAAGAAATCTATGAGAAGCCAGTATAATTGTTCTCCATAGGCACCACTAGAGAAGTCATATCTTTGAGAATCAAGATATATATGATGAAGGTATCAAAGGAAGAAGGAATAGCCTAATATCTTATGAGTGTATCATAAATAAGAGACCAACTACAAGAGTTGGGGGAAATAATGTCTGATAAAGAAATGACCATCGTGGTGCTCAATGCGTTACTTGATGAATGGGGCAGCTTCATATCAAGCATCTATGGAAAGAAGGAATCCACCCCATTCAATGAACTTTGGTCATTATGTAAGATTGAAGAAACTGGGTTGAAGTAAAAAAAGTGATGTGGTATAAATGAACAAGTTCAAGCATTTGCTGCCATGGCCAAGAGAAAAGGGAAGTTTGGGAAAAAGAAAGAGATTGATATGTCAAAGATCCAATGTCATGGTTGTCAGGAATATGGGCACTACAAGAGAAACTGTCCTAAACTCAAGAAGGAGAATAATAAAAGAAAAGAAAGGAAGGAAGCCCATATCAACGAAGAAGTGGAAGAACCTGAAAAGAGGAAATCAAAGAAGGATGAAGTGAAAGATCTCTACTATGACTGAGATAATCTCCTTCATCGTATTCTTTTCAGTTCTTATGAAAGATAACTATCACGGAAAAATCATAGGATGCATCATATTAGGGGATGTCATCATATTAGAAACATACGATTAAAGCAAGAGCTCGTAACATTATTATAGAAGCTTGGAAGGATAGCTGAAGTAGAAGTCTACATGGTTAGATAGGAAGTTGCTCTTGCTAGCCTCATTGAAAGCATAAGTAATATATATGGTTGGAAGAAATTCATATAGCATGGTAGAAGGAAATCATCATACATCACCATCATTAGGAAGGAGCATTTGTAGAATGAGGATAATTAAGATCCTCTGTTTGAATCTCCATTATAAGGTTCACCTCTCTTGGAAGAAGTAAGTGTCTCGTTGAGAATTCCACCTTGTATGAGATTCATTGTTTAGAATGATGATGATATGGTGACAAAGGAATGGAACGTTGTTGAAGAAATTTTAAGCAAGGAAAGGAAGCTGCTGAAGGAAGCCTAGATGACCAAAAAGGAGAAAAGAGGTATATATATGTTTAAGTCATGTCATCATATAGTTGTTGAAAGCATGGGTAAATGCTCTACCTCATGAGCATGATCGAAGAAAGGGGACCTTTTTCTCTAGAAAGATGCATGAAGGCATGTTTCACATATTGACAAGATGAAATCAACATCATATGTCCTCATATGGAATATGAGGTAGTTTAAAAGATGAAGGAACTATGTATGGAAGTTCTTGGAAGCAATATGTGAAGAAAGAAAGAAGAGATCGTGAAAGATTTAACTATGGTCACATAAGCAAAGGAAATCAACATACGAACACTAGAATAATTGACTATGACATCTCCATAAAGAATGTATGAAGACCCTAGTAAGGTATGTAAAGAAAGGAGACCCTTGACATTAAAAGTCTTGGAGACGTGTTTATGAATGTGTGGGATATTGATGTTGCAAGCAAGTAGATGTCACGATGAAAGGACATCACAAAAGTTAACTTTGATTTGATGTTCATTTTTATTTTTTATTTTTGAACAACATCTGGATGGGTCGATAAAACGCTACTGAAAGAGAGTTGTAGATGTCACCTACAACTAACACTCATGTGGTTCGATGGAAGATCCTGAAAGAATACATGACTTGGAAGAGGTAGTTGTATGAAGAAAATATAGATGTGGACTAGAAGATCACTTTCTGATGAATAGAAGGATGACATGACTAATATAGTTTGTGAAGGAAAGTGATGGATCACTGATGCCCTACGAAGAAAAGATGAAGGCTTCATAATGATGAAGATGTAATTCATGACATTGAAATGAGGATCTCTACAAGCAGTTGATGGTACCGTAATCTCCACCAAAGAACAAATAACTATTGTTAGAAACAAGTCCCTGGTCAAGAGGGAGTTTGGACAAGTCCCTAGATAAGAGGGAGATTTGGTACAATCCTTTTATAGGAATGGGTATATCTTCCCTAGTTGAGAAGGAGAGATAGAGACATCATTATTATCTTCACATTGTGAAGAAAGAATGGAGGATTGGGTAAGCATATGAGGTTGGTTCAAATACTATTTAAGGGTGATTTAGGGCATCCAAGATAAGAGTAGTCGAAGAGGAAATTCCTTGAGGATATTTCATTCCAAGATAGGAATTGTCCTAGAAAGACATACCCTATGAATACCCGGTTGGGGTATGTGCCTTGAGAGATAATGATGATGGTGTTTGTTAGTCATTGATATATGAATTGGGGGAAATAATGTCCGATAAAGAAATGACCACCATGGTGCTCAATGCACTACCTGATGAATGGGGCAACTTCATATCAAAAATCTATGGAAAGAAGGAAGCTACCCCATTTAGTGAACTTTGGTCATTATGTAATATTTAAGAAACCAGGTTGAAGGAAAAAAGTGATGTGGGATAAAATGAACAAGTTCAAGCATTTGCTGCCGTGGCCAATAGAAAAGGAAAGTTTGGGAAAAAGAAAGAGATTGATATGTTAAAGATCCAATGCTATGGATTTCAGGAATATGGGAACTACAAGAGAAATTTTCCTAAACTCAAGAAGGAGAATAATAAAAGAAAAGAAAGGAATGAATCCCATATCACCGAAGAAGTGGAAGAACCTGGAAAGAGGAAATCAAAGAAGGAGGAAGTGAAAGATCTATACCATGATTGAGATAATCTTCTTTACCGTATTCTTTTTAGTTCTTGTGACAACTAACTATCATGGTAGAATCATAGGATGCATTATATTAGGATATGTCATCATATTAGAAACATATGATTAAAGCATGAGCTCGTAACATCATTATAGAAGCTTGAAAGGACAGTTGAAGTAGAAGTCCACATGGTTAGACAAGAAGTAGCTCTTGGTAGCCTCATTGAAAGCATAATTAGTATATATGGTTGGAAGAAAGTCATATAGAATGGTAGAAGGAAATCATCATACATCATCATCATTAGGAAGGAGCATTTGTAGAAAGAGGATAATTAAGATCATATGTTGGAATCTTCATTAGAAGGTTCACCTCTCTTGGAAGAAGCAAGTGTCTCGCTGAGAATTCCACCTTGTATGAGATTCATTGTTTAGAATGATGATGATATGATGACAAATCTGCTGAAGGAAGCCTAGATGACCAAAAAGGAGAAAAGAGGTATATATATGTTTAAGTCATGTCATTATATAGTTGTTGAAAGCATGGGTAAATGCTCTACCTCATGAGCATGATCGAAGAAAGGGGATCTTTTCCTTTGGAAAGATGCATGAAGGCATGTTTCACATATTGACAAGTTGAAATCAACATAATATGTCCTCATATAGAATATGAGGTAGTTGAAAAGATGAAGGAACTGTGTATGGAAGTTCCTGGAAACAATATGTGAAGAAAGAAATAAGAGATCGTGAAAGATGAAACTATGGTCATGTAAGCAAGGAAATCAACATCTGATCACTAGAATAATTGACTATGACATCTCCATAGAGAAAGTATGAAGACCCCGATAAGATCTATAAAGAAAAGAGACCCCTGACATTAAAAGTCTTAGAGATGTATTTATGAATGTGCAGGATATTGATGTTGCAAGCAAGTAGATGTCATGATGAAAAGACATTGCAAAAGGTAACTTTGATTTGATGTTCATTTTTATTTTTATTTTTGAACAACATTTGGATGGGTTGATATAGGGCTACCAAAAGAGAGTTGTAGATGTCACCTACAACTAACACTCATGTGGTTGGATGGAAGATCCTGAAAGAATACACGACTTGGAAGAGGTAGTTGTATGAAGAAAAGATAAATGTGGACTAGAAGATCACTTTTCGATGAAGAGAAGGATGACATGACTAATATGTTTCATGAAGGAAAGTGATGGATGATTGATGCCCTATTAAGAAAAGATGAAGGCTCGAAAACTATGAAGATGCAATTCGTGACGTTGAAACGAGGAGCTCTACAAGCAACTGATGGTACCATAATCTCCACCAAAGAACATATAACTATTGTTGGAAACAAGTCCCTGGTCAAGAGGAAGTTTGGACAAGTCCCTAGATAAGAGGGAGATTGGGTACATTCCCTTTATATGAATGGGTATATGGGTATACCTTCCCTAGTTGAGAGGGAGAGATAGACACATCATTCTTGTCTTCATATTGTGAAGAAAGAATGGAGGATTTGGTAAGCATATGAGGCTGATTTTGATATTCTTTAAGGATGATTTAGGGAATCCAAGATAAGAGTAGTCGAAGAGGAAATTCCTTGAGGATATTTCATTCCAAGATAGGAATTGTCCTAGAAAGACATACCTTGTGAACACTCGAGTTGGTATGTGCCTTGAGAGACAATGATGATGGTGTCTGTCAGTCATTACTATCACCAACATTGTGCTTTGATATTGTGGAGAGATAGAGCTATTAGAAAAGGCCTTGTTTTGTGACAATGCTGGTTGGTATGATGAGATATTCTAACATGGCTTACAAATCCGACTCTTATAAGAATTCTTCAGATTGAGAATGTCCAAGTACATTTTATGGATTATGAATACCTCCCAAGTCAAGAGGGAGTGTTGAAATATGTAACAAGGTTTGGTCTTCATAATGACATATGTAATCATGATTTTATGTATTTAATGTAAAGAGAAAAATAAATTCATTTTTATTGTTCTTGAGGCATGGGTTTCATGCTCAAGGGAATTTTATTTTTAGGTCAAGCACCCATTGGGTGCTTCTAGGGCTTGTCATGTAGTCTACAAGTCAATTGAGTCATTGTCATGTATTGAAGACCCATTTGGGCATGTTACATATTGTAAAGAGAATTTATTTGGGTCAAAGTTGAAAGACCCTCCAAGACCTCATGATCCCACACGTGGCTACAGGCACATGCAAAAGTCCAAGAGGACTCAGGAAGGGTCAACAATCAAAGTGTTTGGATTGTGCTCAAACTAGGTTCATGTTGAAGATCTCGTCGTCGTGATCACATTGGTGCGAACAATTCATCAAATCAAGTCCGTATGCAAAATTTAGGAGCAATCAAAGTTTAGGGTTGACTTCGGTGACTAGGCAAGCTTAAGGAGGCGACAATTTGGACAAAATACAACCACTGAATTCCAGCCAACCTGGGCCAGATTCTGGCGAATTTGTTGGATCGTTAATTTGTTTAATATCCCTTATATTATACAAAATTGGAAAAATGTGATTGTTTTTTATGAAAAAAAAAAAAAAAATATTTAGGTGGCGAGCCATGACCCCCGCCACCCCCATCGCACCCCAAACTAATCATTAATTTTTTTATTTTTATTTTTTTATTTAAATTTTGGTTGACGAGCCATGACTCCCGCTGACCCTCCAACCTCCCACCATATACATATTGTATTGTAAAGGGGTGGGCGGGCCACCTCCAGTGGACCCGAACCACACCCGAACCACCCAAATGACATAAATGAACCGTGGGTGGCAAGGTTCGAACCCGCCCAGCCGAAATGGCCGACCCACCACTCGAGCGCCCACACAACACCAATAGTTCCATTTAATACCACCAACAACGCGCCATATTTTGCAATACGCCAACCCAAACACATCACATCGCCAACATATACGATCAGCGAAGGTTAAGGGGCGGTCTGCCAAATCTAGACC
The DNA here is from genome assembly GCA_000404065.3 of Pinus taeda. Classification (NCBI taxonomy): domain Eukaryota; kingdom Viridiplantae; phylum Streptophyta; class Pinopsida; order Pinales; family Pinaceae; genus Pinus; species Pinus taeda. The sequence goes on from APFE030623886.1 coordinate 73,195, forward strand.
CAACCCCAAAAATATTAATGCGGTTTTTCGCAAAAAACAAAATTTGTGTTAATATGGAGGGGTCGGGGTTTGACCACCTAACCTCCTCCTTATAATTCGGCTTTCAAACCAATCCATCTACAACAATTTTGTTGAACAGTCTGCCCAACACCTTTTTATTTAAACCTTCATTCATTTGAGCATCCAGGAGGAGCAGAGGAGCGGACATGCATTTCTATGCATGTGGAACCATGAGCAGTGAAAAGAGGGGGCCAAAACCATGATCTGAGCAATTTCTCCAGGAGGCCAGATTTTCACTTTGTCAGTTTTTGACAAATTTTATATGTTTTCAGCATTTCTCGGTGCCACGAACTCAACGGTGTTGTCCGTTTCTCCATCAAAGATCTGCAATTTTTGGGCTTCTTCAATTTTGGAGGTATAAGGTCGTCATTTTGACTTTTGATGTACTTTCATTATTTTTCCATCTAATGAAAATAGGGCCTCCCCACTAATTCGAGTAGGGCCCGGAGACGTAGTCCCTCCTGGATGAACTCCGATATCAATCCTGTGTCTTCTATGTGTGAGCTATTCTTCTCCTCCTCTTCTTTTATGCACTTGTAATTTCATGGTTAAATGGAAGCTTAATATGTAATTCTTTAATGCATAACAATTTTTTTTTTGGGATCAAGTGGTATGAGAGTTGGTCCTAGTAGATGTGAATTACACGTTTGTATGCTAACAAGAAATAGGCTCTGAAGAGGCGAAGGGAAACTAAAGTCTTTCGATCCTGAAGCGGGGCGTGCACATCGAAGGAGGAGCATGGTAGATGAAGAGGCTCGTTATGAAGAGGAGCTCAATTTCCGCAAAACCTTCTATACAATGGCAGAAAATGTCGGTCATTTGCTTTAAAGGCTGGAAAAGGCAGAAGAACAAGGTTCAGTGTATGGAAATGGTGGAGAAGAACCCCCTCCTTCTCCTTCCACGAGTGAAAGCTCTTCTTCCTCTCATCACCATCATCATAGAAATTCAAGGTGTGCATCTAAGAAACCTTTCTTTAAATTAGATGTCAAATTTGATCTGCCCATGTATAACGGTGAAAGTAATGCATAAAAGCTTAATAACTGGATTAGGTAGATTGAGATCTATTGCAGGATTCAGCAGATCAAAGAGGACGAGGCAAATATTCAGTTGGCCTCTCTTCGACTGAGTGACACTGCTCTCGTCTAGTGGGAGAGAAAATTGTGAAGCAGTACGAGTGTGGGTAATCTTCTTTCCTCATGGCCTAGTTTCCTTTATACATTAAAATAACAAATTTATCCCTTGGGTTATAAGCAAAAAGCCTTAATGGATTGGCAATACTTAAGTCAAGACAGAGGTTAGGATGTTTAGGGCTTTACCGAGGAGTTTAGAAAACAAGCACTTAATTTGGGCATTGCACTTGACTTACCTGAAGTAGTAACTAAGTATATTGGATCATTACATAGTTACATTGGACATTCATTATTATTGTTTGAACCTACTACCATTGACTCAGCCAGTGTAAAGGCCATTCATTTGGAAAACAGGGAGACACATGGACGAGATGACCACATAAAGAGAACCACATCAGCCAAGAAAAGGGGAGCAAAGCCCTCTTGTACACATTGTGAGAAAGAGGGGCATGATGAAGAAAATTGCTGGAAGCTGCACCCTGAGCTAAGACCTGAAAGGAATGACAGAAAGGGGAAGCAAAAGGCTGCCACCACTGTGCAACAAAACCAAGATTCTGAGCCAGAGGAAGAAGAGAAGGTCACAACTGCGGAATTTGCATGAGGTAAGCCCATTGACTTGGGGTCTAATTCCTGCGATGAAACGATAGTTGGAGCCCTTGGGATCATGACAGGAGGACCCATAGATTTGGGGTTTGATTCCGACAATGAATCAAGGATTTCAACAAACATAACAAAAAGGGCACTCCCTGCAGCAGGACTCCAAGAACTTGAGGAGATCAACCTCCGCATCCAAGCAGAGAATGCTGAGGTAAGGAGACTACTACAGGAGGCAAGGGAAGAAAAAAAATATTACTATGCCAGTTGAAAGCCAAGGATAAGGCCTTGGAAAAGCGACAACGTAACTATTTGGAGGTAAAAAGCGATTCTCCGATTTCATATGATTTTCATGATGATGAATTCGTCGCTTTTGAAAAACATACTACAGGGATTGGATCCAAACTATTGAAGAAGATGGAGTATCATGGAAAGGGCCTCGACATCAAAGGCCAAGGAATCATAAACCTCATCGAAGTCCAGGAATTTCCACGTCATGCAGGACTCGGATATGCCAGAAAGGGAATGGGAGAAAGCTCCAATACAACTAGTAACCAACCAATGACAGATGATGGAACTCCTTCCTCACAGTCCAATGATAGTGAGGGCTCCATGAACAATTATCGGAGGAATGCCAGGGGAAAGCGCCCCAAGGCAACCTCAAAAGTTTGTGTAGGTTTTAACCCCGTACAGAAATTACCTGCATACGAATTCTAAATCACAGGAAAAATAAAAATGCGAGAGCATAACACATAAAACACATATACACAGAGATTTCCCACTGGATCTCAAGACCGAGACTACCAGCTTGATTTTTCATTATATTCCTTTCAATGTTACAATACATATTTATACATGCCGAAGCATCCAATACCATGGACCGAAAACCATCGGGTCCAAAACTGTGGACCGAAAAACCATAGGTAGGTTCGCCCAACCTAATATAGGGTCCAAAATTTTTTTTCTCGGGGCGCTGCCCCGAACCCCGTAGAGGGGGGCTACCTGCCCCCCTCTAACCCCCTGGTTCACTACATAGGTTAGTCTTGGAAAGAATATAACACAACCCAACAATCTCCCACTTGTTGTTTTCTTTCCACAGGGGGCCACAGGAGAGCTTAGTCATTTTTCCAGCCCTGAAACACCCATTGTTTCTCTACACCAAGAGAACTTCTCAAGCTCACAGATTTTGTCAATGCATCTGCAGTATTCTTCAAAGTCCACCTTTACCAGCAACACCTTTTTGTCTTCTATCATATCCCTCACAAAGTGATACTGAACATCAATGTGCTTTGTCTTTGAATGATAAGCAGGGTTCTTTGCCAGAAAATTGCACTTTGGCTGTCACAGTCTATCCTTATAGCTCCCTGTACAAACCCCATACTTGAACACAATCTCTGCAACCAAACTGCTTCCTTGCTTGCATGAGTGGCTGCCATGTATTCTGCCTCTGTAGTTGATAGTGCCACTACAGATTGTTTCTTACTCATCCACTGACTGCACCTCCAAATAGGTTAAACACATACCCACTTGTAGATCTTCTCTAATCCAGATCTCTA
>APFE030623886.1:78098-92203 GCA_000404065.3 Pinus taeda
TGACTGATGGTCTCTGAACGTAAAAGCATCATTCGGGTATATGCCCTCATAATCAAAATTGTGGCATATAACGGTTGTTGTTGATGTATTTGCTCTTCACTGAGAAATCATGCTAAAGAACTTGGGTCAAGGAGAAGTTCCATGTAGTCTGCAATGGGATCAATAAAATCATCATGTGAGAGAACTTCTTCTGGGTCTTCTTGGTCAGATGGAGCGGCTGCGTCCTCGGTGGTAAGCCTGGCAGCTAACCCTTCTGTCTCTGTCTTGACAATAGAATCATACAGAGTCTGTAAGTTAGCAGGTAGCAATTTTTCCTCCTGAGTTGGGGAAGGAAGACTTCGGCATGATGCTAGGTCTTCTTGGTCAGATGGAGTAGTTGCATCTTTGGTAATGAGCCTAGAAGCTAATCCTTCTGTCTTGAAAATAGAATCATACAGAATCTGTAGGTCATCAGGTAACAGTGTTTCCTCCTGAGGTGGGGAAGGGAGACTTCGGCATGATTCTGGGTCTTCTTGGTCAGATGGAGTAGTTGCATCTTCGGTAATGAGCCTAGTAGCTAATCCTTCTGTCTTTGCCTTGAAACCCAGATCATACTCAAACTGTAATTCAGGAGATAGCACTATTTGCCTGTGGACTGGGGGAGGAAGATTTTGGTAAAATTCTCTAGGGTCGTAGAAATTGTATGATTGTATCTGAGCTTCCAAGAGTTCGGTTTCATTCTCATATTTTTCAACAACTAAATGAAGGAAAAGTTTATTCTGGCCGCCTGGTATTTTTGACAATACTGCTCCGAAAAATTCTTCATTAAGCTCAAATTCTGATAAAATTTCTCTGCATTCATCTAAAGCTTCATCAAATGGAAGATCCTCCCAGGACTTGGTCATTCTCTCTCACTGTTAATACTTGGGAACATGGAGTATTTGGCTGTAAAATTGGTTCATTCTTCAGTGGAGCCTTTGATTGAAATTGAAGTGGAGTCGCCAGGTAGATGCCTAGACTTTGAAGTGCCTGATCTCTGTCCACCATCAAAGACCAGAACTAAGCGTGACAAACTCTGAAGAACAGGAGCACTTTCTCCAGTGGGGTTTTCAAAAATGAACAAAGCACTTGAATCCCCAGTGGAGTACATAGGTACAGGTCGACCGAGGCTTCCACAAGTCGGTTTCTTCCTCTGTAGAGGTGTAGACTAGTTTAATGAATTTATCTGAGGAAGTCCCCAGTGGAGTCGCCATTATGTTATCACTGAGGTTGTTCCTAGGCTCCTAATAGGGATACGGCCGAGGTAACCACAAACCAATCTTTGGATTGTAGGTTCTAGCCCACCTGCAATCGGAGAGGGCTCTCTCTTTATGATTCAAGTTTTGTTGATGATTTTAAGCTAGCTTTCTGGCTTCAAGGGAGTGTTGTTTGTGATTGGATGGAAGGTAGGATTCTCGGACAAAGAGGCAAGGTAAGGTGTGATAATTTTCGAACCATTGGGCATGGAGTCACGGATTGAGGCTTTCTTGCGTTTTCTTGGTCACGAGGGGATATGGAGGAGGATAGCCACACAGGATACAATTATGAATCGACTGAAAGTATGGTAGGAAAATCAGGGATGAAAGGCAAAGGAGAATCATTTCATCATGCTGAAAAAAGAGGAGATATGGATGAATGGGATCTAGGAGCAATTAAGAATTCCTAAACATGCATTCATATGTGAAAGAAACAGCCTAAACAAGATCATTTAAGTATACATGCTCATAACTATTTCTGAAGAAAACATCGAGAAATGCAGAAATTGAACTTAAGGTGTAATGAAACAAATATTAAGCTATTATTTTTCCTGCAATTTAGAAGGCAGAACGGTGGTAAAAACATAAAAGTAAACAGAGGAGAGAAACACTTATTGGATCATATAGAAGCACAGGAATTCCGTAATCATTCCTTGCCCAAGAGAAAACATCAAGTAGTTTCGCAATCCATGCTTTCAGCAATCTTTGATTATGTTAATTATGACAGTTACAGTGCGAGTCTCTGCTCGGAGAAAATGCTGGAAAGGAGACTGACTAACTACTACTACCAACCAACCAACCCCTCACAACATTGTTCAGGGTGGTATTTATAAGAAAAATATCGAAAAGACATCATTACAACTGACCTAAATAGGTCTGCTAGAAGACTCTTAAAAAATCTTGTCGCTAGAATTAAATGCAAGTAAATCTTTTTGGCTGTGCTAGGGGCAGCTAAATCAGAAGAGGTGAAAATGTGGCCCTTGGGGGCTAGATGCGGTGCTGCTGGAATGATTGTGCTTTGGGAACTGCAGTTCTACTCTGGTGTAAGTTAAATGTGCAATAATTATGATTTGAGAGCTTCAAGTGGCTTCGCCCTCTTTCTATGAATCTCCTGGAAGGTATTAAATGTTCTCCTACTTCGGGCCACTGCTCAAGATTTTCACTGATACTCTTTACCGCCACATTGATGGCTTCCGTCGTCGACTGATACTCTTTGACACGCTTGATGCCTGATGATTTAATCTGATACACTTTAAACTCTGTCATTGATCTGTTGCTGTCTTTATCCACTGATCTTTATCCACCAACAGATCCTGCATCTTGAGTTTCCACAACTCAAAACTCTGACCATTGAACTTCTCAATCTCTATCTTTCCGCTGCTCGCCATCTTCTTTCACCACCAGAATCGATCTCGCAGATCTCCCACTGAACAGGGTCTACCACAGGCCCGAGCGAAACCCCTTAGCAACAAAGGCGTCCCCTTGAAGCCAAAACAACTCTGATACCAAATGTAGGTTTTTAACCCCGTACAGAAATTACCTGCATACGAATTCTAAATCACAGGAAAAATAAAAATGCGAGAGCATAACACATAAAACACATATACACAGAGATTTCCCACTGGATCTCAAAACCGAGACTACCAGCTTGATTTTTCATTTATATTCCTTTCAATGTTACAATACATATTTATACATGCCGAAGCATCCAATACCATGGACCGAAAACCATCACGTCCAAAACCATGGACCGAAAACCATAGGTAGGTTCGCCCAACCTAATATAGGGTCCAAAAAATTTTTTCTCGGGGCACTGCCCCGAACCCCGTAGAGGGGGGCTACCCGCCCCCCTCAAACCCCCCGGACAGGGGGGGCTGCCACCCCCCCTGTGCAATCGGCGCGGCGAAGAGGGGGCTCCGCCCCCCCTCTAACCCCTCGGTTCACTACGTAGGTTAGTCATGGAAAGAATATAACACAACCCAATAGTTTGGAGGAAAAAGAATCATTGTAGTCATTGCAACAAAGAGGGACACCAACAAGCCATGTGTCCGATGCTCCATGCTCCGGAAACATCACTAAAGGAGTCGAAAGGTGAACATGTTCAACAAATGAATCCACCCCATTCACGGTGGTTTGCTTTATTAAGTTGGCTTTTTAGAGGTAGTAGCTGGTTATGGCCATCATTGTAAATCATACGTTGCAAGTAAATGTAAAAGTGATGGTGTGTTTCCCATCACTTCAAAACACAACAAAGATATTTTGGCTTTTCCTTATTAGTATTTTAGGAATTGATTACTTTTTATGTAATCCTTGGCCAACTAGTGTGTGTTATAAACTCTTGGCACGGAAAGGTTATTGAATCATGTGTGGTGTGCATGATTGCAAAAGATGTACCAGGTTTGCGTGTAGGTGATTGAAATTGTGGATTGAAAAGGACACAAACAATGTGCTAAGTGTAAAAACTTTTGGGGTCCAAAAGCTCCTCAGTGGGGAGGATTGATCCAGGTGGCTCCAGACACATGCAGAAGTCCAAGAGGACTCAAGGAGGGTCAAAATTCAAAGTTTTTGGATTATGCTAAAAATAAGTTCATGTTGAAGATCTTGTCGTCGTGATCACAATGGTGCAAACGGTTCGTCAAACCAAGTCTGTATGTGAAATTTAGGAGCATTCAAAGTTCAGGGTTGACTTGGGTGATTGGGCAAGCTTAAGGAGGTGACAATTTGGACAAAATTTGGCCACCGGATTCCAGCCAACCTGGGCCAGGTTCCGGGAAAATTTGTTGGATTGTTAATTTGTCTAATATCCCTTATATTAGACAAAATTGGAAAAATGTGTTTGCTTTTATGAAAAAAAATATTTAGGTGGCGGGCCATGACCCCTGCCACCCCCATCGCACCCCAAATTAATCATTAAAACAAATTTTTATTTAAATTTTGGTTGACAAGCCATGACCTTTGTTGACCCTCCAACCTCCCACCATATACACATTGTATTGTAAAGGGGTGGGCAGGCCACCTCCGGTGGACCCAACCCACACCCCAACCACCCCAAACGACATAAATGAACCATTAGCGATGGGGTTCGAACCCGCTCGGCCATAATGGTAGGCCCACCACTTGGGTGCCCACACAACACCAATGGTTCCATTTAATACCACCAACAACGCGTCATATTTTGTAATATGCCAACCTAAACGCATCACATCGCCAACATATTCAACCAGTGAAGGTTAAGGGGTGGGCCGCCTAATGCGGACCTGACCCCAAAAATATTAATGCGGTTTTTTGAAAAAAACAAAATTTGTGTTATATGGAGGGGTCGGGGTTTGACCACCCAACCTCCTCCTTATAATTCGTCTTTCAAACCAATCCATCTACAATAATTTTGTTAAACAATTCGCCCAACACATTTTTATTTAAACCTTCATTCATTTGAGCGCCCAGGAGGAGTAGACACACATTTCTATGCAGGTGGAACCATGAGCAGTGCAAAGAGGGGGCCAAAACCATGATCTGAGCAATTTCTCCAAGAGGCCAGATTTTCACTTTGTCAGATTTTGACAAATTTTATATGGTTTCAGCGTTTCTCGACTCCACGAACTCAACGATGTTGTCCGTTTCTGCATAAGAGATCTGCAATTTTCGGGCTTCTTCAATTTTGAAGGTATAAGGTCGTCATTTTGACTTTTGATGTAGTTTCATTATTTTGCCATCTAATGAAAACAGGGCCTCCCCAGTAATTCGAGTATGGCCCGGAGACATAGTCCCTCCTGGATGAACTCTGATATCAATCATGTGTCTTCTATGTGTGACTTGATATTCTTCTCTTCCTCTTCTTTTATGCACTTGTAATTTCATAGTTAAATGGAAGCTTAATATGTAGTTATTTAATGCATCACAAGGAAAAGATTTTTGGGATCACCTCATCATGGTGCAAAGATCAAGTCAGCCTTCACTAGTGGACAAGTCGGCTTAAAAGAAGCAATTCGACCTAGTAGGATACTTATATATAAGGGAGACTTCAACCTCACTTGGAGCATTCACTCACCTCACATAAGTTCGATAAAGAAAGAGAAAAAGATCCGAAGAAAAGGAGGACAAGAAGGAGAAAAGAAGAGTGAGATTTTTGAACTATTTTTGGGCTACTAATCTTCACACATGCGAAGGAACTAGGTCAAATATTGTAGCAACAAAATACCAAGTTACAAAGTTCGAGTTAGAGCATCAAGAAGTACACTTTGCAAGCCTAGTTCTCTAGGGGAGAGAATCAACTCAAGTGAAGAGGAAAGGAAGAAGGTATTTACCATAATCTTCTCATGTGCAATATTTAGGGTTTCTGCAGAAGAAACTACCAAAGGTTGAAATTGCAGAAGAATCTATTAGGAGGTCGAAATTGCAGAAGAATCTACTGGGAGGATGAAGTTATAGAAGATTCTACTAGGAGTTCAAAGTGGTAGAAGAATTCGCTGGAGGTCAACATTGCAAAAGTTGCTGAGGAATTGCTGGAAGGAATGATCGTCGAGAAGGAAATATTTGACTTGGTATTGGAGGGTCTTGGTCAAGGGTCACAGGCCTTGGAATTCATCAATTGAAGCTCTCTAAGAAGAGAAGAATCCTGGTGCATTTTCCTCTCTATTGGAGAGGTTTTTCCTTGGCTGATTGCCTATATCTTGTGTACTCTTGTCTCATTGTTCTATATGGTTTGGTAGTTGTTTCATGAAAAGAACACAATAATAATCAAGTTGAAGAAGAATCTAATCAAGATAAGTTAAAATATATCACAAGCAATTATCAAGAAAGAGAAATCACCTAAATTGTTGTCCTATAGATTTCTCAACACATATTTCCCTTGTCTTCTTTGACTAAATAACCATAAGACTAATACATTTAGATTCCTCTACTGTAAAAAAATTGCTTGAACCCAAGATTTAATCTAATGGTTCCTTCACCTTTTATAATCTGAATTCAATCGACATGGTCTCTTTTCAATAGGCTTAGCATTCAGTTTAAGTTGCATTTCATTTCTCTCAAAGATCATGCTATTCTCTTCATTTCTAAAAAGTTCTTTGGGGACAAGTCCTCATACTCTTGTATTAGATCAACAACCTAGGTAATAATCTCTTAATCCTAGTAGTCTCCAACAATAACCATTTTCAAGGTTTCTTTTGATAAAAAATTCCACTTCTTTATCCTAAATGGTTCTTTATAACAAGGTCTGCTATTTGTATAATCCTTTCCTTTAACATCTCTTTCCATCAAAGCTTCATTAATATTCATATTTGTTAATTTCTCTTCCTAAGTTGGATCTTCTCCATCTAATTTTCCAACAATGTAGTGTTTCTTTAAGCTTTTCTAGTTGCTTGTGCTTTTCTATACTACACCTCATTTGTTGTGGAATATAAAGTGCCTAATTTCTTTCTAACCTCTTGACAATGCAAGATATTCCATTGAAAACTTAAATGTCACATAAAATTGCTTGCTTACCAAGTCTTGGTCTCTCATTTGCTTATGTATCTCATCCTATGTATACTAACTTCTAAGCACATCATCCAATGTGTAAAGAAAATGGTGGGACCAATCATCCCTTGGAAAATTCTTCATAGACCATCTCTTTGTATGGCGCCAAATGTGCTCTTCAAGATTTTATGTGCCTTTATATCTATTTGTCAACTCCAACTCCTAATATGGCTAAAATCTTGACAACAATATGTTCTTTATCTGCACCTAATATCCGTAGTCTTCCCTATGCATAGAACGCTAGTGTGTATGGGTTCCCTTCACTCCTACATCCATCATCTAGATCTTTTGTTGCTCTAGCATGCTACTAACCCAATTCCATAAAACTAAAGAGGATCCAATCAAGAAATATAGCTACTAACCCAATTCCATAAAACTGAGGATCATGTAGCATTGTTCAAATCTAGTGCACTACTTTCTCCACATAGGCATACTTCATACTAGACATCTCATAACCACATCTTTGTAACATACTCAACACATCTTTGAAATTTGTATCAAAAGAGAAAATGATTCTCCAAGTTAAATCATCGTTAGTACTTGAACTAATGTAGCATTCATTGTGAATGATTACACTATATACTATCCAAGATTAACATTTGGCTAGTCAACAAATCTCTCTCCTTTACTCAGATTCAAAGAAACAACCACCCTTAAATCATATGTCATTAACGACCTCTTCTTGTGTTTCAAATTCACAATTGTAATGCTATCAAATGCCTAATTTATTTCTAACAATTATAAATAAGGTTATTTTTGTCTATTATCTTAATTATTTCAAAATTAACTAAAATTCTCATCCATCAATGCCCACTTTTACTTTTAACCTTAAGATAAATTATATATTAATTATCCAATCTTAGTTAAATATGAGATGAAACTAACTTTGATTTATCCATCCATTTTGAAAGACTTCTTTAAAAAAAATACATACATCAAATTAGATCCAACATATTATCTCTGATTTTATTACCTTAAAGTTCATTTTCATTAACCTTATTAAAATGTTGTGAAATAAAAAATATATTTTGAAATAAAATTCTTATAACTTGAAGCGCAATATTGTAATTTCTAAAATATTTTAAACTACTAAAATGCTCCTACTTTTAATGATTTTTGAAATTCTATTTTTTGCATTTCACTCCGATCATAAGGTTTTATTCCTTTCTAAATAAAACATACATATTAACTAACTACTTACAAAAGTATATACCTTTTATAAAAATGATAATAAGTTCATCATATATGATTGAGATTAACTTGAATTGCACATGATAAATACCTAGTATTTCATTATTTTTTTTTGTCAGAAGAAAAAAAGCATAATATATTATATTGAGAAAATATATAACAAATGGTGTGTTGCACATATCGTTTGGCATGGGACAGATGTGAGTCATAGTGGCATATTGACATATGAATATCTAGATATACAAAAATAGACATTCAGATGAGAGAATTTTATGTGGAAATAGGTTAAGATATTCAGATGAGCATATAGCAAAAAAGTGGAACCATCAAATGGATCCGTAAGACATGTGCCATAAGGACATGATGCTGTCAATAATGAAGACTGATGGCACATGTAGGTCTCTGAAGATAATGTCATTCCGCCATTTCCATACGGTCCATAAATATAACAGAATGAGGAAGCGTCTGTTTCCATTCTGTCTGCTCCACCATATAATAGCTGCACTAATAGAGTCAAAGTCTGTATTATTATAATAAAAAATTATAAATAGAAAAATGATTGTAAGTTTATAAAATTAATATGTTATTTTTATTAAAATTATTATACATAAAAATAAATTTTTAGACAAACATTCATTATTTATTATTAAAATAATTATTATTCATGATTATATATATTATATTATATATATATATATATATTATATATATTTCTTTCTATTATATATATTTAATTTAAATTAAGATGTTTATATTTAATTAGATTAATTTATAAACGTGAAACCATCAATATTTTACATCTAATCTCAATTTGTGCATAAAATTTCACATATACATATATGAGTGTTGTCCCATTTCTTTGTATATGCCCTCCCACGTTTGCAGAGGCTCTCTCAACTCTCCTAGATCTTTTCCCTCAACTTACTATTTATTTTCATTAATGTAGGATGTTATATGCTTTTGTATTTAATATTTGGCTTGTTTTAATTTCCTTATATTATTAAATTCACTGCAAGGTATATGGCCGAATATGTTGTGAATAGTTCAAATAGTAGCAGGTTGTTTTTTTTGATAAATGATAATTAAACAGTGAGAAAATTTTAAAATTTTGAATTTATATTTAAGTATTTTATAGGTTTAGAATAAATTTTAAAATTGTTTTTATTTGGTTAAAAATTAGTATTTTTGAGACGTAAAAAAACAACATAACAATCTAAGACTTCAAATTTTTTAACAAGAAGCTTGTTCTTCGGAATCACTAAACACCCTATAAACAACCAACCAATAATGAGATGGTTTTCCTTCTTATCAGCGCAACATTCTTGAATAAAAATCATTGAAAACTCTCCTCAATACTGATTTAGCAACTTAATTATGATAATTTTTTAAAACTATTTTAAAAATACTCAAAATATTTCAACAAATTTCTAAAATATTAAATCTATTTTCATATATTTTAAAAACCATTTAAAAATAAAACATTATAATCTAACCGAAAATCCAAAAATCAAATCAGAGCAAAAATACCCCAAAAGTAACCTCGTTAAACAACGCCGTTCAAATAACCTCTTCCAATTCTCTTGTTGTTTTTAAGCCATAATTGAAACGCAAATCTGATCGCCATGATTGTGCAGAAACTAGCTATCAAACTTGGGATTCCAATGAATTGCTGCTGGATTTTTACCGGAAAAATCCGCCAGAAAAGCTTTCAAAAAATCGAGTTATAGACTACTGCGAAATTTAATACCGTTCGACTGATTAACCTCATCCAATTCTCTTATTGTTTTTAAAGCCATAATTGAAACGCAAATCCGATCGCCATGATACAAAGATTTAATGCCGTTCGAGCGATTAAAGTTAAATCCATGCGTTCCCACACATCCGGCGCATGCCATCTTCTGTCGTTTGCAGGGAAAGTTGCTCAAAGATGTACACTCTTAATTAAATTCTCTGGTGTTTTCTTAAGTCCTTGTTCTCACATCATTCAGATTGACGGAACGGACTCGTGCTTTGACGGCATGCCTCTTAATTGACTTATCCCACATGCGCGAGAGGGAGTAGACAAGAAAAGAGACCAAGTTTAAAAAAGGACGAGAGGGCAACAAGAAAATTAAAAAGGGTCAGTTGGCTAAATATGCCACGTCTGCCTTCGCGGCGGGTGCTGTATGGACTATCAAGACATATGGCTGACAAAATTTGTGGAAACTCATAGGGTTGGCCCGCTCGGCCGACCCTACCATTACAAAACAAAACAAATTCTATTTTTAAGATCAATTGTTTAAAATTAGATATAGATCTAGATAAAAAATTAAAAGAAAAATTCTATTTTTAAGATCAATTGGTCAAAATTAGATATAGGTATTAGATAAAATAAGAAAAATTATGTTTTTAAGATCAATTGGTTAAAATTAGATATAGGTATAGATAAAATATTAAATGAAAAGTGTTTGAAACCTAGGTGAAATATATCTGGCTGTGATAAATTAATTGGAGCAAAATGGTGTAAAATATTAATGATTTTAAATTTGTATAAATTTAAAATATTAAATATCATTGAAATTATTATAAGACAGAAAGATATTTATTTTTTGGGGATAGATTGTTGTGTTTTTCGTTGTAAAGATAATATTTATTTTCATTTTGATAAAATAAATTATTTTTATTATTTTTTTGGATTTAAAATGCGTTTTTCCAAAATTGACAAAATCAGAACATGTCAATATTTTAATAATTAAATGTTGTTAATTAATTGTTGTTATTTTGAAAATGAGAGATGTATGGACATTAATATTTTAATAATAATTAATCGTTATTATAATTAATTGTTGTTATTTTGATAATTAATTGTTATCATAGTTGTTATTTTGAAAATGAGAGATGTATGGACATTAGTATTTTAATAATAATTAATCGTTGTAATTTTGAAAACGAGGGAGATATGGACATTAATATTTTAATAAATTAATTGTTATTATTTTGAAAATGAGGGAGATATGGACATTAATATTTTAATAAATTAATTGTTATTATTTTGAAAATAGAAAGATATACAAATATCAAGTCAATATTTTATATATTTTAATAATTAATTGTTGAGTCAATATTTCATATATTTTAATAATTAATTGTTGTTATTTTGAAAATGAGAGATGTATGGATATTAATATTTTAATAATTATTATTATTTATGAATGATTGTTATTATTTATGAATGAGAGAGATGTATGTTTAAATAATTAATTATTGTTATTTTGAAAATGAGAGATATTTTAATAATTGTTATATTATTTATGAATGAGGGAGATGTATGTAATTAAATAATTAATTGTTGTTATTTTGAAAATGAGAGATGTATGGATATTATGTATAAATAACGTAAATAAAAATGTTGGTTTATCATTAGATCACAACCAAAGTTTTATGAGTATTTATATAAACAATTTGTTTATGTTTTTTTGGCCAATGAGCTCCTTGCTATTACCATAAGAGTTGTCAAAAGTGAACTTCCATGTGCCCTAGCCTTTCATCCATGGTTTGCATTGTGATATGCAATTAAGTCAACGTTAGGAAGATTTGTTCTTATGCCTCATTTCGACTCAATAGAACGCGACCGAGTAAAATCTTGAAGTGCATGCAGATGTCTATAGTGCATATCTTCCATGAGTATGGCTTGTATTGGGCACCGAGTCACCTATGTATGCCATAACCTTCGAGTCAATTAAGCAACATTGCTACCCTATTATTTCTCGTTCCACTTGTTCAATTTCCGCTTGAAATGACTAATCAGTGTGCTCGCGATAGTGCTGGGTAGAGCTCTTTGCCCTATGTTGGGTGCAATTGCCATCTTGTTCAAGAAAGTAAGTAGTCCCCTAATAGTTACATGCCCTTTGTCGTGGCATTGGAACTAGGAGTGACACAAAGACAAAGTGCTTAAACCAAGAAAGAATCCACTTACTAAGAGGTTAATGGGATGGTCGAGACTAGGCTAAGCACAGGAGGGGGAAAGAACAAGTGATGCAGGAGCATCCAGCTCCGAGGAGACTTAAAAGGCTAACAGTCTCACGAAGAATTCAGAAACAAATGGTCGTTCGTTTTAACTAGACAAGTGTTGGGCTTGTCGGTCATTTGATTTTAATTTTACTTTAGTTTTTATTTATTTTATCTGTTACAGTTGTTTAGGAGACTGATTACAGGACAATTAACTAAATTAGTTCTTTACAGTTGTAGCAGTTGGAATTAGTTTCATAACTGGCAAAATAGTTACTTTCTGTTAAAGTAGTTTTACCAAGAACAGTTGAAAACATTTCATTTAAAAACAGGAGGGACATCATTGTACGGGTTCTCTCCCCCGAAAAAGGAAAATCGAGCAAAGCATTAATCTTTGTTTTATCAGAAAAACAACATTCATTTGATTTCCATTCATTACTGTATAATCGAATTACAAGATTAGTTACTGCCATCAGACTTACAAGCATAGAGTATTCTTTTATTATAGAGCGTGCCATCGTGTGTGAAAACGTGTTAACAGCAACGACACTATAGAAGAAGTAGACGAACAAGGCGACTCAAGTACAGGCGGAAGACCGAAGTCGACTTGAGCCATAGAACGAGAACGAGAAACAACGAAGGGTCCTAGAAGTAACCCACAGACACAAGGTTACATTCGGTAACGAAAACAATCTACAGGTATTTTTTTTTTAGAACTCGACGAAACCTCCTAAAATTGAATATATATGGAACAATAATTACAGTCCAGAACAAAAGCACATTGTAAGTTCTTTTTGCACATACAGTATCATCGAACATTTAAAAGCAGAGATATACAATTCCATATATTATTGTTAACGAATAGACAAGAGCCGAGCGACACATTCCCTGTAGGGAAAGAGCCCATTAAATTTATTGATCAGAGTATATAGGTTACAGACAGAGGTTCACTGTTGAACCAATAATACACAGTGGCATACACAGCAGAGCCATTTCAAATCACAATCGACCAAACAGGAAGCCGAGGGTTTGTAGGACCGAACACGAAGCAACAGAAGGAGGGCTCGAAAATTGTCATAGAACCCTCTCTTAAAATCGACAGAATACTCAGACGTGTCTAACAACTTCCAAGATCAAAAACGAAGGGTTACAGCAGAGCTGTCCGAGAAGACCATAACGGAAAGCTAGTAACCAAAAAGGGTTCCTAAATAACAGAACACGAAAGCGAGGAAAGCTTAGTCGAGAGGGATACCACCTCCACAAGACCGGACTTGACCATTACAGGACCTAACAGACTTAAAACATAAATAGTCAAATGCATATCTACAGAACGAAACAGAGCTACCCGTGACTGAAGCAGCGAAATCACCAACAGGGCCGCAGAATAACCTCAACCATAGAGCGTTACAGGTGGATACCTGTCATTAAAAAAAACGACCAAACAATGTTAGAATCGAAAACACATTCGTAAGCCGAAGAAACCAGGAAACGACAAAGCAAGGGTTTGATTAAAGGTTACCTGAGAGTAAGGGAGGATTGCAAAACAACCAGAGAACAACCATAACCTGCTGACAGTGGCAAGCAGGGGTTAGAAACGAAACCAGAAAAACCCAGAATCTCCAACATGAAAAGTAAACTTACCATGTGACCAGGAGGAGCGTGGAATGATTGTGCGAGCCTGCCATTGAGAAAACGAACCAGTCAAGTTAATTTGAGGAGCATAGCCAACGAGAATGCAAAAATCGAAAATCACGACATATACCAAAAATTCCATATAAATACCATTAAAAACAGGAGGAAAAACGTTGCAGGTCCCGAAGGCGTTCATCCACAGCCTCAAAACACTACTAAACCACAGTAGTTTCGTCACTGTACAGCGAGAACAGAACCTGAGGTTTTTCACAGGCGCGGACCGAACTCTCCAGGCACAAAGGAATGAGAACAATGGCAAAGTGAAGCGCGGCAGCGAGAACAAAAGTCGAGGTAACCGGCCAGCGTGGGTCATTAACCGGAGAAGCCGGGACAAACCCTAAACCCTGCCCTCGAGGCATCGTACCGTTGATATTAATTCAACATTAAAAGTCATACCAGCCACGGAATAAAACAGGACAGGTGCAAGCATACGGCGGGGGCCGT
>APFE030623888.1:11282-38992 GCA_000404065.3 Pinus taeda
CCCTCGAAGAGGCTGAATTCTAAGGCATTGATCTATCTTTTCTATCTTTTCTTGAGCTGGTTTCATAACACATTCCTTGGGCAACAGCTATTAACCACGAATTGAGCTTATAAACAGAGTCTTCTCATGTATTCAAAATGCAGTCATAACACAGAAATAAAGTCACAGCACAATGGACTTGTTAATAGTCAAAATTGCATTACAAAATCTAGCTAATATGTGTATGAGAACGCATTATTTATAACAGAGGATGTCATAACTAATTTCCTACAATCTGTGCTGAAAAAGACACGTGAACAACCACGTCCAGGAATCTAGCATTATGGCTGCCGTGAAGATTAAATCTTTGGAGGGTGGCTATTGGATTCGGCTCATGGAGCGGTCCACAGGTGTTGATATGTCTCCTGAGATTAAGGAACGGCCACGCAAGTCTTCACGTGGTGAAAAACAGAGTTTTATCACTGTAGGACTCTTAGATTGACCACTGCTTTGCCCCCCGTTGACTATGGCCTCTTTTGATGAATTCAAATGAGCTAATAAGACTCGGTCCATGCCCACTTTGTTTTCAACTTGCCCATGTGGCTCGATTCACCTGAAGACACCTGAATATAGACTTTGACAAAACAACTGTGGAAAGTTGGGTTGGTTACGGAAGTGACAAGATTCCGCAGCTCATAAACAAAAATCTAGTTCAAATAGCAACACAAACACATAGTCAAAAAACCACTTTAAATGCTCCTTTTAACTAATATGCAATGATACTAATGACTTAGGAGGTTCATATGAATGGAAAGAAGCTAGAAAAACGTGTAGGAAAGATGAAAGTTTGGGAATCAACGTACCCCCACTGTGAAGGTGTTGCATGTCCTCATGCAACCAAAATTTTGACTATCCTCCCTTCAAATCATATGTTCTGAAGCTTCTGCTAGTACATCCAGCCCTCTTCCTCTCTTTCTTGGTGCTGCTAACATCCTGGGCTTCTTCATCAAGCATCTGAATTTAAGACTAATCAGTGCTCTACTTATCTTTTTGCACTTTTTCTTCAATTTCTTGTTCTTTTTCTGCCAGAGCCCGAGGTGTAGCATGGTATTATCATGGATGATCTTGTCCAGTTTGCTCTGCACTTTGAGTGCTTCATTTTGGTTTTTAATATGTCTATTTAAAACCTCCAACTCAAAGACTTCTTGTTTCAACGATTGGACTAGAGCTTCTTGTGCTATGTGAGGCTGAGTGGATGAAGTGCTGGGACCCATGGCTATCCTCTCTAAGGATTCTATGTAATCATACACCTCTTGCTGCCTTGGATCTATTTCAGGTGTCATTTTCCTTGGGTTGTCCCCAGAATGCTGTGGAGGAGAATTGACTTCAAAATCTGGCCGAAAGGGACTCATGTCAACATCTTGAGGGCTAGTTTCAATGTTTGGTTGAGAATGAGGTGGACTATGGCCAGCTAGAGTTTGTTCAGGTGTTCCTCCTCCCAAATCAATAAAATGGGGTCCTTTCGTTTGTGCTTTTCTCCATTTTCCCTTAAGCCTGCTGCTTCTTCTTACATACTGTGGACTATTGTCTTCTTCCTTTTGTTTTTCTTTTCCTTTCTTTTTGGCCATAGCTGACTATTCCTGCAGGTGAACTAGTCTCTCAGATAATATTTGATGGTCTTCTTCTGAGGAAGGGGTTTGATGCACAGCCTTAATGCTTCTTTTCTCTTTTGATTTTGTTGGCTTTTTACCCTCGGTCTTTCCCTTCCTCCTTCTAGACAGTCTTTCTTCTCTACTAGTTCTTTCAACTATGTTAGTAGGAGTGCTTTGAGTTTTATCACCTGTTCTCTTTCTTCTACTTCTTTTTGATGTACTGCCTTCAGGGGTTTCTTGGGGTTCTTCAAAGAAATTTCTAATTAAAAATTGCTCCCAGGTGTCCCTTTTCTCTTTTAATTATTTTTCTATTAAGATTTTCACGAGACCATGGTGATACAAATGTGGTTCTACGTCCCCCAGATGCTTTTGGACGGTCACAGACATCTTTTTCAAACTGTTTAGTAAAAAGTATGGTGGATTGAGGGTCTGGTTGTCTAGGAAATTAATCAATAGTCATGTATGGTACATGTACATTGCTCCAAAACGTCCCTCTCAGGTGATAAACTTTTGAATAACCAACAGTAAACTAGCCCACTCTTTTTTTAAAGCATGGACAGGAATTCCCTTTTTGAAAATAGTGACATCCATACCTGGGTTACGTAGGATCACTATTCAAGCTTCATCGGCAATGCTCTTGTTCTTAAACTAGCGTTCACCTTCTTAGGGAAGTTCCATGGTAGCTGTTATGGATGCTTCAGTTACTGTAAATTTTAGGCCTCCAATTTCCACTTCTAATTCGTCAAAAGACCTTGCAAAAGCCTTTGTAACCTCCTTATGGTAGCCTTTAAACTTTTGAATAAACCGAAGCCATTTTGCCTTTTTCAGTATGTCCTTCACTTGTGGGTATCCTTCCATAAATTTGGGTCCCTCTGGTTCTGCCCTCAACATCCGACCCATCCTCCCTTCTATTATTTAAAACTCGTCTGCGTGAGGAGGGTTTAGCAAAGGTAAGACCGCTGAATTAATGGAAATGAATAGGATTTATGAGGGATACCAGTGACTGTAAGTGGATATCAAAGAATAGGTACATGGAATGAAGCAGAACAGAGAGCAGAATGAGGTGAAGTCTTACGTGAGCACCGTGGAAATGCAGTCGTGAGGTCAATAGAACAGTAGGGGAAGTAAAGTGCATCCGACAGTATTTAAAATTGGGTGGCTGTAGAGTAGATGCAAGAACGTTTATGAAACGGCTACGGATTTTGTGTGGCTGAGAGAAGTCGTAGTCAAATCAACCACGTTCCATAATTACAGGTGGAATATCAAAAGATAGCTGAACACGAGTGAAGACCAGAGGCTTGATTATGAGGCTGTTTAGAAATGAATGCAAGGATTGTGGGAAATCGTATAGAGATCGTGGAACGATTATAAGCTATCAACGAAATCATTGCATATTATGGAGCTATGGTTTAAGAACTATGCAAAAATGTGTTTGAATTCCATTTAAAATAAATTTTTGCTCATAACTTGGAATGTTTGCTATTTTGCATTAGTCTTGAATTAGTTGCTCCTCGTTGATACTTTTGAATGCCTCATGTCTTCATAATATGTCTTCATACCTGCATTTGATTTCATGATTGTTGAACTAACATCTGACTGTAAATTTTTGAAAAACAGAGTGGTGGCTGCAGAAACACAACTGGTTGTGGAATCAATGAGCAGCTGCAGAAACTGACTCTAGCTGTGGAAACTGATCCAACAATCTTATAACTAAATGAGATGTATAAACGATAATTGAATGGATGAAAATGGTCATAAAAACTTTTAATAATGGAATGAAATGAATTAAATGGAGTTGAAATGAAGTGGTGTGGAATAGAAATGAGATGGAGTGGAATGGAAATGAAATGGAATGGAATAAAAAAAATGAGAAAGAGAGAGAGAGATCTTTTTTAGAAAACATAGGGTGTCAGGAGTTCCTGATTTTAATCCTGTGTTTTCTGTATAACACAGCCAATCAGTGATTGGTTTTCAGGCTTATACATTTTTTTTTTTTTTTTAAAAGAAAAGAACAAAGGCTAGGCTGGTGGAGAAGAAGGATTCTTCTTCACCAGCCTTATTGCAAAATTATCTTGAAACATCTTGACAAATTCTTCTTTTGAGAGTGGCTTATGATAGATCTTTAATCTGTGGCCATTCACAATAATAGGAGTTTGAGATTCATCAATGGTCTTGATTCTTACCGCTCCATTGCTAAAGACTTTGTCAATCTCATATGGCCCAAGCCAATGAGTCTAAATTTTCCTTTAAAGTCTTTAAACTTAGAATCAAATAGCAATGCCCAGTCTCCTTCTTGAAACTTTCTCTCTTTGATATATTTGTCATTCTACTTGGCTCTTTGATATTGAACTAGATCAGTTCTTAGGATTGCTTCTTGTCTGATCTCATCTAGCTCATTCAACTGCTCCATTCTATGCTTTTGGGCTTCTGATAGACCCATCCCCAACTGAACTGCCATCTTGAAAGTTTTGACTTGGAACTCAATGGGGAGTAGGACTTCTTTCCCATAAACAAGTTCATAGGGAGAATGTCCTGTTGTATTTCTCCATGTAGTTCTGTAGGCCCACAAGGCTTCAGGAAGCCTTTCTGCCCAATCTCTTCTGTGTAGATGAACAATTTTGTGATGATACTTTCAAGAACTTTGTTTTTAGACTCCACTTGACCATTTGCTTGTGGATGGTAAGGAGTAGATCTTCTATGTTTGATTTTGTATTCTTCCATAAGCTTCTCCACCAGGTTGGATGTGAATTGGCTTCCCTGGTCTATCACAATTTCTCTTGGAACACCAAAGTGAGTAAAAATATCCTCATAAAGAAAATTAACAACTGAATTTTCAGTAGCAGAAACTAACGCTTTGGCTTCTACCCCATTTGGTGACATAATCAGTACATACCAATATATACTTCTTTTGCTTAGATGGTGGATTAATAGGTCCAATGAAATCTAAAGCCCATTTTTCAAAGGGTTCAATGAGTACCTATGGTTGCAATGGCATTTCATTTGAAAGGGTAGGTTTCCCTACTCTTTGGTAGCTGTCGCGCCTTTTGACATATTATTTTGCATCTTTAAAAAGGGAAGGCCAAAAATATCCCAAAGAGAGAATTTTATAGGCTCTCCTTTTGTCAGCAAAGTGTCTGCCGTATGGTTCATCATGACATGCTTTAAGAATATCTGGCATTTCATCTTCCCTAACACATCTTCTGATCACAAGATCTGACCCTGTTTTAAACAATTCGTTAGAAATACATGAATATTTCGAACTCTCCTGAATAATTTTTCTTCTTTCACTTGGAAATAAATGTGGAGGCAGTTTCCCTGTAACCAAATAGTTAGCAATATCTGCATACCAAGGGGTCTTAGTAGTTACTGCAAACAAATATTCATCAGGAAACTTATCCTCTACAGGAGAATCTTCTTTAGTATTTTGAATCCTAGACAAGAAATCAGCTACTGTATTTTGTTTTCCTGGTCTATCCAACACAGTAATATTGAATTCCTACAAAAGTAGGAGCCATCTTGTCACTCTGCCATTAGTAACAAGTTTTTTCATTAGATATCTAATCACAGAATGATCAGTATGAATACAATTTTCATAGCCTGTTATATAATGTCTAAACTTATTGATTGCATGAACAATAGCTAAGAACTCATTTTTAGTCACAGTATAATTCAACTCAGTAGGAGTTAAATTTTTACTGGTATAGTAAATGGCATAAGGAACTAAATCCTTTTGACCCAACATGGCTCCTAGAGCTGTATCTGAAGCATCTGTAGAAATATGGAAAGGCAGTTTCCAATTTGGTCCTCTCAAGATAGGTGCTTCAGATATTCTTATTTTCAAAGTTTCAAAGGTTGTTTGACAATCAGGACCCCATTTGAATTCACAGTCTTTTGTAAGTAGTTTGAAGAGTGGATATGCTATTTTAGTGAAGTTTTCTATAAATCTTCTATAGTATCCAGTAAATCCTAGAAAACTTCTAACATCTCTTTGACAACTTGGAATAGGCAACTTGGAGATGACTTCAACTTTTGATCTATCAACCTTAATCCCATCTCCTGAAATATGATGCCCCAAAACAATACCTTCAGTAAACATCATAAAGCATTTTTCATGGCTTAATGAAAGGTTTGTTTCTTTACATCTTACAAGTACTTTTTCCAAATTTTCTAATGCCTCCTCAAATGAATTACCATAAACTGTAAAATCATCCATATAAACCTCTACACAATCATGGATTAGATCAGAAAAAATTCCTAGTACTGCTCTTTGGAATGTTGCGGGTGCATTACATAACCCAAAAATAAGCACTCGATAGGCAAAAGTCCCCCATGGACAGGTAAATGTGGTCTTATCTCGATCTTCAGGTGCTAGCTGAATTTGATTATAGCCACTAAAACCATCCAAAAATGAAAAGTACTTTTTGCCTGCTAATGTATCTAATACTTGATCGATAAAAGGCAAAGGAAAGTGATCCTTCAAAGTTGCTTTATTCAATTCCCTGTAATCAATGCATACCCTCCATTTACCATTCTTTTTAGGTATTATAACCAAAGGAGAAACCCATCGGCTATCTGAAATTGGATAAACGAAGTTTACATTGAGTAGTTTTTGGAGCTCTTCTTTCACTATCTTCCTAAGATTTGGATTCATCCTTCTTTGAGGTTGTCTAATTGGTCTATTGTTTTCCTCAATGTAGATGTGATGGATGCAAGTCTTAGGTTCAATACCTTTCATATCAGTATACTCCCATGCAAATGTAGTAGAATGTTTTTGCAAGATTTTGGTTAGTTCTTCCTGTTGTGACTTTTCCAATTTTTTGTTGATATTTAATGTTTTACCTAGAAAAATCTCAATGATAGAACTACCAAACTCTTCCACAGAGTAAAGAGACATTTGTCTTGATGATAAATATTCAATGTAAAATCCCAACTGAAATTGTGTGGGGTCATATTCTGAAAATATCTCAAAATTTTCTAATGTGTTCAGAATTTGACTATCCTCACTGAGTTCAGAAATGGTAAAGACAGGTTGTATAGTGTCCTCATCATCAACCCATTCATTATCTCCTACTTCTGTGATTGCTTTTGCTGGAGGATACAAATTAAATTTCTTTGTCGAATTTCCATTAGAAATGTACATATCTCCAGATCTACAACTAATGAAAGCATCAGCTGTGGCTAGCCAAGGTCTTCCTAAGATAAGTGGGTGCCCTCCTAGATTACTCTTGGGAGTCAAAATCATAAAATCTACTGGATACTCCCAAGAATCTAAGGAGACTGAAATATCTTCTAATACACCATCTGGTTTGATAATTGATCGATCTGCAAGTTGCAATAAAGTAGGTGTAAAGAGGAGATTAGGAAGTTTCAGTTGTTCCATAGTCTGTCTACTCATAATGTTGATAGCGGCCCCTAAGTCAATCAATGTATTTGGAATTTCTATCCCATTTATATGTGTTTTGACAATTGGACTACCTGGATCTACATACTTTTGCATGGTAATTTTTCCCATCATGATATCTGCAATTTTTCCTACCAGGTGGATTCTTCTTGTATCTCTTGGTTTCCTTCCTAGTCTTTTGAGACTCAACTCCTTTATTGTTTTTGCTAGAATAGGAATCTCTCTAATGGCTTGTAGCAAGGGAATCTTGATACATACATTCTTTAATTCATCTAGAAAATCGTAGTTAGGCAACAAGATTTGTTTTTCCACCCCTTTATCAATTAGTAATCCATCAGGGAAAGGAGGTGTGGATGAAGATGCAGGCTGCTCAACTATAGGAGTTGTGGGGGTTAACTTTTCTTTCTCTTTTTGAATGTTTGATTTTTGAAGAGATGCTTCCTCAGAACCTTTATTGACTTTAAGGGAGCCCTCCTTAGAGGTGTCTTGCTCTTGAACATCTATAGAAGGTTTTTCTAAAACTCTACCAGACCTGAGTTGTACATCATTGAGAGGAACAATCATATAGGTAGGAAATTGTTGTCCTTGTACCATGTAAGTATTCTGAGGACTTTTTATTGTTAGGATTGGTAATGGCTGAGCTGGAAGTTGATTTTTCTTCTATTGAAACGGGAGCATGAGTTGAGGATTTGGATTTTGTTGAGGAGGTTTTTGTTGAGGAAATGGTAATGAAAGTTGTGGAGTTTGTTGAAAAGATGGAGGAAATTGTTAAAATTGAGCAAATCTCCCATAAGGATTTTCATACCTTGTACCCATGATTGATATTGATTTTGAGGTTGGGGCCAAGGTTGTTGCCAAGGATTCCAATTTGGTGGGGGTTGAAAATTCATAGGGTTGTTGAACCCTTGAGTTTGTTGCCCCTACCAAGGTCTTCTTGCAATGGAACAGAGAGATTCTACTGAATTTGGATCTTCTTGAAAGACAGCTTTGAGTCCAGGAATTGAAGGACAATCCTTGGTCTCATGATTCTCTGAGCAAATCATACATGTTTACACAACTTTTGTAGCCAAGGGGCATTCCCTTAGAGCGTGTTTCTTCCTACATTTCGGACAAAAGATGGCTAGAGCATCAATTTCTGCTTTTTGCTTGTTTTGAATTTTAAGGGTGTCTAGTTGTTCACTAAGGCTCCCCAAGATATCAGTTTTGAATTCATCAAGCATATTTCCAATTTCTGCCCTACTTATTGACCCAGTTGCAGATTTGTTTGCCCTGATGAGAGAAGGATCTCTAGGCCCTTTTCCTGTCTTATATTTTCCTCTCGAGAGATGGACACATAGTTCTGCTATGTCATGAAGTGGAAGTTGAGAAATTTCTCCTTTCCCCATCATGTTCAAAATATCTATCCATTCATCTCTGATGGCCTTCAATAAAAGGGCTTTCAATGTTTCCTCATCTAAGTTGCTCATCTTTGCTCTCTTTAAGTTGTATTGAAATCTTTCAAGTAAATCCTCCAAGTTCTCATGTTCTATTTGTACCATTTTGAATACCTCATCCTTATGATTGGTGGGCATGCAATACTCCAGGTATCCATCAAAAGATGTTTGTTTCATATCATTCCAAGTCCTAATAGATTGGGTGACTAATCCCATGAACTATTTCAAAGCGGCTCCCTTCAATGTTGAAGGAAACAGTTTGAGTTTCTGAGAGTCTTCCATATAATCATAGGTCCGGCACACGACTTCAAAGTCAAACAGAAATGTTTCAAGATCCTCACTTCGTAATCCATAAAATTTGGGGAGGACAGATGGTGAGATGTTTTTCATCGTTGTATGAGTTTCCTCATCAACTATAGGGAATCCAAATGAGTTGTCTCCTTCCCTATTTCTTCCATTATTACCTCCACCTCCACCATTGTTGCCTCCATTATTTCCTCCTCCCCTATCTCTAACTCTACCTCCGAATCCATCTATTGCTTCCTCTGTCTTGATAGTTTCTTCAGAGTCCTCTGGTTCTTCTATCAAGGGAGGATGAGAGGGAGTTTCTTCCTTTTCTTCTTCAGGTGATTCTACTTCTTTAATTACAATATGCTCTCCTGTAGAAGTAAAGAAAGGGTCTTCTTCTAAATGAGATTTGGTAGATAGTGTAGGAGAATCCTCTAATTCAGCTATTGCTCCTATAATTCCATGGATCTTAAGGCTAGGAGTAGATGGTGGTGAATCTTGTTTATGCCTTGAAGAAGATGGAGTTGTGAAAATCGAACTCTTGGCTCTAGCTATAAACCTTCCCCTAGAATCTCTTGCTTTATGCATGTCATTTTTTATTTTTAAGTTGGGCTAATAATTCTCTTTCTAATCTTCCAGGTCACACTAGGTGCAAGAAGAGAGCATACTTAAGAAATTATTGAACCAATAACTCTCTTTTCTGATCATCCAGATCACACTAGGTGCAAGAGAGCATACTTCAAGAAGTTATCAATTTTTCCCTTCTTTTTATTTCTTTTTTTTAAGAAATTGGCTACCTAGTTACACTTCCCCGGCAACGGCGCCAAAATGTTTGGTAAATTTAGTGTGTCCTAAATTGCTGCATTTAATTGTCAATCCGGGATTCGTAAGCTGACGAAGTGCGGTGCACTATATGTGCAAGATAACCTATCTCTTACTTTTTGTCGTTTTTGGTTTTTTTTATTTGTTATGGGGGTTTTTATCTTGGTTGGTTTCCTAATGTGTGAAGAAAATTCTAAAAAGATAAGTATGGATATAAAATGTTCAAGGCAATGATGTCCTTTATATTGATTTCCCAAACTTCAGAAATATGCAATGACAAAATTAATTCCTAACAGAAAATGAAAATGTACCACTATTCTAATCAAACAAACAGTGAGCTATTGATCATGAAACCCAGTATCCTTGCTGTTGTCTAAATACAAGAGAAACTGTACTCAAAGAAATCCAAAAATTGCAAACAAAGTAAAGCTAAAATCAAATTACATTAGTTCATCCTCTAACCCCTCGCCATTAGTCTCGCTATGGCTTTCGGAGGTAATCATAAACAACTTGAGCAATTTGATATCTAATTTGCAGGAAAATAAACTAATATCAAATTACACACTCATACTTCAATCCCTCGCCATTAGTCCCGCTATGGATTTCGGAGGTAACTGAAAATGACATGAACAATTCGATAACTAACTTGCAGAACAATAAACTAATATCAAACTACACATTCATACTTCAATCCCTCAAGAGGTAACTGATAATGACATGAGTAATTTAATATCTAATCTAACTGAAATAAATAAAACAGTGCTGGGATTGAAAACTAAGAAAAATAAATCAGCAGAAGGACAAGAATAATTCCATGTCATTAGTCATTGTAAAAGCTATGTGCAAATGTCTAGGCTACCTAATTTGGAACAAAGACACTGATCAGTTAACAGAAGTATAAAGCATAAAAATTTATGGACAGAAGTAAAACATGAATACCATAATCAATGCAATATATATACGTGAATGATTATGGCATAAGGAACATAAGGCAATAAAGCATGAAACTATACAACAATGGACAAAACCTTGACTTGTACAAGGGCCCTCTGCACAGTCCTCAGGCAACAGCTATTAACCACAAATTGAGCTTATAAACAAAGTCTTCTCATGTATTCAAAATGCAGTCATAACACAGAAATAAAGTCACGACACAGTGGATTTGTTAACAGTCAAAATTTCATTACAAAAGCTAGCTAATATGCGTATGAGAACACATTATTTATAATAGAGGATTTCATAACTAATTTCCTACAATTTGCGCTAAAAAAGACACGTGAACAACCACATCCAGGAATCTAGCATTATGGCTGTCATGAAGATTAAATATTTGGAGGGTGGCTATTGGATTTGGCTCATGGAGCAGTCCACAAGTGTTGATATGTCTCCTGAGATTGAGGAACGGCCACGCAAGTCTTCACGTGGTGAAAAATAGAGTTTTATCACCATAGGACTCTTAGGTTGACCACCGCTTTGCCCCCCGTTGACTATGGCCTCTTTTATTGAATTCGACTAAGCCAATAGGACTCGGTCCATGTCCATGTTGTTTTCAACTTGCCCATGTGGCTCGATTCACCTGAAGACACCTGCAATCTAGACTTTGAAAAAACAGTTGTGGAAAGTTGGGCTGGCTGCGGAAAGTGACAAGATTCCACAGCTCATAAACAAAAATCTAGTTCAAATAGCAACACAAACACATAGTCAAGAAACCACTTTAAATGCTCTTTTTTAACTAATATGCAATGATACTGATGACTTAGGAGATTCAGATGAATGGAAAGAAGCTAGAAAAAGGTGTAGGAAAGATGCTAGTTTGGAACTCAACAAGAGTGATGCTTAATGAGGAGTATTACTAGAGCACAGTCCTCGCGAAGAGGGAGTGTTGATTTTGGGTAGCATCAGATGTGCTCTACCCATGAAAATTGGTGGAGAGGCTAAATCAAATGAAGTCTTCAAGACCGAGAAATGGTTTGGAAAGATTGTACTTGGTTTGGGAGATATTAAAATAATAAATATTTTTAATGGAGTTCCTAAGTCTAAGCTTAGGAAAAATAAAATATTAATGGGTATTAATATAAAACTCAGTTAGAAGGTTCCAAAAGTCATGGATCAAGCCAAATCTAATCTTAGTTGTTGACTAGAGATTTAATCTCAGCCATTGAAGGACCAGTAGGAAAAGTATAAGAGGAGGCTTGAGGGTCAGTTGGAGAACACACCAGAGTGCCCAGTCATTCATTTTGTTAGAGTGGGGTTGCTAAGAAAAAGTGAATCGATGATCAGCAGTGAAGGGTAGTGAGTACTGGATAGAAAGGCAGAGACAGTGTCGAGAGACTAGCGTAGAGGCAAAGAGTGAGAAGTAGCAGCTAGAGCAGGCCACACAAAGCCCAACAGAGATAACACAGAGCCCAGAGGTACTGCATCATGGGCATTTGGAGTGACGCAAAGGGTCCCAGAGGCTGCGCAATTCCTCAGAGGACTAACATAGAGGGGTCTGAGGCTTACGTAGATCAGCAGGAGGCTGACGCAGAGGCTAGAAAGGCCAGTACAGAGCTCCAGAGGCGTTGGAGAGGGTTTCGTGGGACATGGTTTCTAAATACCTATTTCCAAATATAGAAGCATTGTTGTCGGTTATTTTTCTCTATCGGGTGAGCCAGCTAGGCACCCAATTGTACTCAATGAAATACTGCATAATAATATAACCTCATAATAGCTGCACCAATTTTCCTGCATTAGGTTTTTCTGGGGACATTTGTCCAAAAATAACGGTGTCCCTTGTGTGCTCGTTTTCTTTCAGTTGATTATCTGTAGATGTTGTGACTGTATTGTGTTTATTTTGGTATTTAAATTTTTAAATAACTTGTTCAGAATTTACAAGTAGAAGAAATAACCCAGCCAAATACAGATTAATTTTCTAATAGATAGACTTAGAAATTTCAACATGGTATTATAGTGTGGTTTTAGGTCACAGGAAAACTGAATGCATCAACTAAGAAGAGCATTTGCAGCAGATTTAGCTATTCCGAGTGACAGAGCTGAGCCTTGTAGAAAGCAACAGAGGGAGTGACGTAGAGGGACTATGTCATCAGTCTAGGCCAGAGAAAGGTCAGTGCAAAGGCTAAGGAAGGCAGAATCGGGCTCACGTAGAGCCACGCAAAGTCCAGGAGGGCTGACACAGTTGGTTAAGGGAGTTTTTTTGTTAGTGTCGAGATTGCGCAGAGCCTAGAGGCTCAATCCTTTAATTGTTGGGGCATAGGGGGTTGTGGGTAGTTTGCGGAATGACGCTGGTGGGGTACTATGGTCAGAACAATGCCTAACAAGGCAAGACCAAGGTAGAGCGATTTGCTACCAAGGTGGATTTCTAGCCAAGGAATCCAGATCAGTGTTGCAGATGCACAGATGATTGGATAGCGGTAACATGATGTTGGCAGAAGGATTTCCAGGAGGGAAATCAGAACTCAGAGGTAATCTAGAAGATAAAATCTAGATGGGAATTAGACAGACTTGGCAGGAGTCAAAAAGAGGACTTCTAAGAGGGAAGTAGAGAGACTTAGAGGAGTCTATAGAAGAGAAACGAGATGCCCGTGAATGGGCTAAGATATCAGGATAGGTTGGACGGAGCGTCCAACTTTTTGGTCTGGAAGGCCAGGATCTTGTCCATTCTAGATAAACATCATATCAAGGGCTTCACCTTGAGAGTGATGTCTATCCCAGTTGACCCGATAGCTAATGAAAGGAATGAGGAGACAATGGCCAAGGCAAAGTGCATCATCCTTGATGGGGTCAAGGATCATGTGGTCAAACATATTGTGGAGAAGGAAACAACAAAGGTGGTGCGGGACACTTTGAAGACATTGTACCAGCATACTTCCATGCAAAGGAAGATTCTCCTTGTGAATCAGCTAAGGTCATACCATATGCAGAAGGGAGAGAAGATAGATCACTTCCTTAGTAGGTTGTAGGAGATCTGAGACCAACTAACTTCCATAGGTGCCACGTTGGATCAAGAGTTGATGGTAAGGACAGCACTTAACATAGT
Source organism: Pinus taeda (assembly GCA_000404065.3). Lineage (NCBI taxonomy): Eukaryota > Viridiplantae > Streptophyta > Pinopsida > Pinales > Pinaceae > Pinus > Pinus taeda. The sequence continues at coordinate 24,894 of APFE030623888.1, forward strand.
CTCCAAGGAGTGGCAGATATTTGTCTAGATCATACTGGGTAGGGCGAGTCTTCCAGATTGGGAAGAACTCAGGGTGGCTCTTCATTAAGAGGAGATCAGACGGCTAACCAAGATGGGAGGTAGCAACAAAGGAATCTAGATCAAGAAGGAAGAGGAAGAGGATGCAGCTCTAGCATCTGCAAGAGAGTAGGAGAAGAGGAAGAAGAAGGACCTCTCTAAGGTCAAGTGCTTCCATTGTGGGGAACTGGGTCATTATGAAAACTAGTGTCCAAGGAAGAAGAGTAAGGGAGAGGCTTCTAACTCTAAGGCAGTGCCAGTGAAGGCGGAGAAAGAAGTCAAGGAGGATGATGATTGTGCCATGAGTGCTCATGTGCCACTTGAGAAGAAGTGGGGAGACATCAAGCTTTAGTGAGGAGGACTACAGGCGATGAGGGGTAGGATCCTTGAGGTAACCAATCTCTTTGATTATACCTTGCTACGGAAGCCCCGAAGAGGAGTAGCAGGACTAGCGGATGTAGGTAGAGAAGGATGCGAATGAAGCGACAGAGAGTGCTACAATGCAAGAGTCCCCAGGCAGTGCGACGCTAGCAGGCTGCAATAGTGCGAGAGGCACGAAGAGTGTTGCACCAGTGTAGGATGGAACAAAGAGGTGTGCAACAGTGCGAGATGTAGGGAGTTATTGCAATAGCACATAGGTCAATAGAGGGAGCACTTATTAGGGACATAGAGAGCTTCAGCATCGGGAGTGTTTCTATGCTGACTGGGATGTTAGAAGTTGGGTGGATCAGTTTCTTACTTCTCAGTAACTGAGTTGCAGTGCAGTAGCACGATGCAACATAATGAGAGGGGATGTAGTGTAGATGCAGGGTTGGGAGGATGGACCAGCAGCAGCACGGATGTGGAGGGAGTTGTCATATGGATGCAACAGTGGCAGTTGTAAAGCCATGAGCAGTAGTACAAAATGCATGAGTGTAGAGGATGTTGGGCAGGGAGGGCTAGCATCAGCACATGTACTAGTGCCAGATAATAAGAGTGATGCTTAGTGAGGAGTATTACTAGAGCAAAGTCCTCACTAAGAGGGAGTATTGATTTGGTGTAGCATCAGATGTGCTCTAGCCATGAAAATTGGTCGGGACGCTAAGTGCATGAGATCTCCAAGACCTAGAAATGGTTTGGAAAGATTGTAACCAGTTTGGGTGATATTAAAGTAATTATTATTTTTAATGGAGTTCCTAAGTCTAAACTTAGGAAAAATAAAATATTAATGGGTATTAATATAAACTGGGTTAGAATGTTCCAAAATTCATGGATCAAGCCAAATCTAATCTTAGCCATTGATTAGAGATTTAATATCGACCATTGAAAGACCAACGGGAAAAGTATAAGATGAGGCTTGATGGTTTGTTGTTAAACACACCAGTGTGATCAGTCATTCATTTTGCTAGAGTGGGGTTGCCAAGCAAAAGTGAATTAGTGATCAATAGCAAGGGCCAATGAGTAGTGGACGGAGAGGTAGAGACAGTGTCAAGAGACTAGCGCTGAGCCCAAAGGGACTACGTCATCCATGCAGAGGGTAGCTGGAGTGACACAGAGGGTCCCAGAGGCTATGTAGTGCCTCATAGGGCTAACGCAGAGGGGTCTGAGACTGACACAGAGCCCAGAAGGGCCAGCGCAGATCTTTAGAGACGCTAGAGAGGGTCTTGTGGGACAAGTTTTCTGAATACATGTTTCTGAATCGAGAGGCATTATTTGTGGTTATTTTTCTCTGTTGGGCAAGCCGGTTAGGCACCCAGTTGTACTCAAGGAAATACTACATAATAATATACCCTCATAATAGCTACACTGGTTTTCCTGCAATTAGTTTTTCCAGGGACATTTGTCCAAAAATAAAGGTGTCACTTGTGTGCTTGTTTTCTTTCAATTGATAATTTGTAGATGTTGTGATTGTATTGTGTTTATTTTGGTATTTAAATGTTTTAAATAAATTGTTAAAAATTTACAAGTAGAAGAAATAAACCAGTAGAATATAAATTAATTTTCTGATGGATAGACTTAGAAAATTCAACACCATCTACAAATATTACATAATAATTGTGCTTGGTCATGGAGGTTGTCGAGAATGGTCCACACACAACTAATTGAAATCTTTTAAGGATCACTTGTGATCGACTGTCCTCATCATGAAAGGTTGCTTTGGTGTACTTCCCTAGTGTACACCCTTTGCATGTATCTCTCTACTCTAGTGTACCCTTGGGAAGTCCTGTAGAAATGTGATGCACGATTTTCAAAGCTCCATGGTGAAGATGGCCCAATATTCTATGTCGTAATTCACCGATGTCTCGGCTCTACACCTTCTCTGCTTTTGTGATCAAAGAAACACATTCTTCTACATCCAATTTGTAGAGGTTTTTCACCCAAACCCTGATTTGCTTCACTTGTCCTAAGGTTATGTAACAAAGGAAATCATTTCCTTTGCTAAATATCACATCATAGCCAAGGTCCTCCAACATAGCAATTGAAACCAAATTATTATTCAGACTCAGAACATACATGACATCTTTTAATGTGAGAGCAGAACTAGACTCCCTTTGAAAAGTAATAATACTAATGTCGATCACGCTATACCTTCCATCATCTCCCATTTCGATGTGCATCTAGAGGTTCTTCTCCTTCAATTTACTGAAGAATTATATGTTTTTGGTCATATGGAATGAGGCTCTACTATCCAAATACCATAATCACTACCCATCACTAGTGTCACCATGCAAGAAATGAGGGTGAAATCCAACTCGAATTATGAAGTAAGAGTTGAGGGCTTCTTGTTGGCCTTCTTGTATGGACACTTTGTGGCATAGTGTCCTAGATCATGACAGTGAAAACATTTAATCTTTGACAAGTCCTTCTTCTTTCCTATGTGACTAGAATCTAATTTGGAATGGGATGACTTCTCTTTCCCTTTATTTTCCTTTCTATCCAAGGCACAATTCTCCTCATCACCATGCTTGGATGAGGATCCATCTATGGTGTTCCGCTGAATCTCTTCTTGCACCAAGTCAGACCACAAATGCTCCCACTCTGGTAGCTTCTCCCTCCCATTTACTGAATGTTGATAGTTGTGCCAACTCTCAGGAAGGCCTAGAAGTTATAGGATGACTAGATCATCTTCAACAACTATAACACCAACACTTCCAAGTTGATCCTGACATTGGGTGAACTTGGTCAAGTACTTTAGTATTGTGTCACCCTTCTCCATCTTGATTTTCCTGAGCTTGTCCTTTGGTGCCAGCATCATGTGGTCATTGTTATTTTGAAATAAGCCTATCAAGGCCTTCCACATAGCATATGGAGTCTCCTTCCCATGGAGGTTCGAGACAATATGATCTCAAACTCCTTCTAGTATGATCCGTGTCTCCTTTGCAACACATTTATTCCACTCTACTAGGTCTTGAGTATCTATTGTTGGAGGCTTATGAATATCAGTATCTATGAATTCCTTCATCCTATTGTCTTCCAATACTTCCTCCATCTTGTCCTTCCAAGAAATATAGTTCAAACTACCCTCAAGGGCATAATCAAGTCTCAATTCATAGAACGACATCCTACTGGCTTTGAAGAATGATACTGCAAATTTGATTTCACCTACAAAAGACAAATTCATATTCTCCTCTTCTAGAGTGATTTATGCTCCAATACCATGTAAAAATTCCTTGTAGATTCAAACTACTGATTGTAATTTACTAAAACAATAAACTTGAATTTACTCTACTCATCAATGGAAGCAATTAAATGGTCGTGAAATCATGAAGCATACAAGAGAAATAATTTAATCATCACATTACACAATGATTTCATGGGGAAAGCCACAGATAAAAACCCCTTCTATTTGTATATTGCATTAGTCATGAAATATGGGAAGATTGCAATTGTTTTCTCAAGCTCGAGCAACCTCTGCACTATCTCTATCTGTCTCACAACTTTGTAGACAAGCCTAGGTCAATAATTAACCAAATTTCTACTTTCCTAAGTCCCTATTTCCTTGCGTAGTTTATTTAGGAATTAGGCCCCTATTAATTAGGGAAATTCCTCAATATTAATTGTGCAGCCCTCATAGGCTTTCCTATGACTTCATGCACCACTTGTACAATTCAGATGATTATACAATTGACATTACATTGTCCCTAAACTCCAATCTCAACCAGGTAACTCTTAGATTTAACATGCCTGATTTATTTATGAGTGAATCATCAGTTAACTGGTTGAACACATGAATCAACACCCCACTATATGACCTCCTACTAGTTCTTCCATCAATTGGAACTAGTTTAACTAATTTTAACTTAGTTAAATTGAATTAATTAATTAAAACTCAAAATAAACTCAACCAGGGCTCCTATAATGTAGGAGACACTCTACATGACTCAAGTTAGACCCTCAACTAGAATTAACTGAGACAACTAAGTCAAATTAACTTATTCAACTTGTACAAGTTGTCTTGTGATGTGGAATTACAATTTTATTCCTAATTTAATTCAAGGACAAAATTAAATCAAGATTTTCTTGTTTCATTTTCAACATAGTTAATCCTTTAGCCAAAATTAACATCAGAGTTATTTCATTAATAACACATTATGGTCACATATAATCATTAAGAAGGTTGTCCTTACATACAAAAAGTTATTCATAAAAAGGAATATTAACCAAAATTCTAGCAAGTTATGCTAGGCACTCAACTCACTATGTATACACATTCAATATTAGCTATACATTGGATTTAAGTTCATCATCACATTTACATGCAATAATCCAAGATATCAATAAGCATGCCATTTTAATAAGTAACTGAATTTCATTGACAATAAGATAATTTTACTTATATGATTCAATAACTTGTTGGAAACTAAAGAAGGGACAAACACTCTCCACCAAATTGTAGGCACAACTACACTACATGTTTCTTACAGCTGGACACCCTTGATCCAAATTTGATGCCTAAAGGATGCTTCATTGAGGCAATTTCAACAAAGATTATATTTTGGGTATACAACATGAAGGAAATTATTATTCACATGTAGGAAACATGAATGATATCTCTCAAAAATTGAGTTTGGGATAATCACAAAACAAAATATGGACATAGAAGGCCTACACAACACAAAAGGAAATCCCTTCACTGCATCCTACAACCTTTCAATGATAATCCTTCTCTTTAGTGCTCCTCATGCACAATATAACCATAAAGTTTAGTTCCTCTTGGTCTACCTGACTCAAACAAAGGGCTTCCTCACTAGTTTCCACAACTACACAATTTAAGCATGAACTCCCTCATAAGCCTACAATGATCCAATGAACCATTTTGTATCCCTTTGTCTAAGTCACTCTCTTGCATCCTCTATGATCCAATTTCAAAACATAGGTTCCTAATTCATCTGCACACCATAGATTTAGGTTTCACAATAAATATCTCTCTCGTTAGCAATTTGCAACACAAACTTCTCTCTTGTCTCTATGTCTATGATGGATATGTTGGAAAGGGTTCCCTTGTGAGTGTTTCCTTCCCATATGATATTTTTTGTGTCCCTCCTCGAACTACAGAGTCAATCGAGACTCTTTGATATGGTACAAATCCCATACTTAGGGTAGTATGGTATCTCCTTCCCCATATCTCTCACAACTACTAATATCTTCCATCTGTATCACTTGCATGATTCTATGAAGAGAATCAACCTCTCAATTTTCTTTGTCGTCGAAGTGTTCAATCACAAAATGAAACTTGCTAGTGACTGGCATCCACCTGGCTCTCCTAGAATTCAATCACTGTGGATTAAAAATATACTTCAACATGTTGTGATCCATTACAAAGATGAATTTTATTTCTAGCAAGTAGTTCCTCCACATTTTTAAGGTGTGCACTATGGCTGTCAAATCAAAATTTTGTGTTACATAATTCCTACCATTTTCATTTCATTTATTGAACTCATAACTAATCACATGTCCATTTTTCATCCAATAACTACACAACTCCATTGCAAGCATCAATTCAAACCAAGAAATATTTATTTTGATTTGTAATCTTTAGGATAAGGGCATGTGTGAGGAGGTGCTTCCGTTGTTAAAATTTGGTTGCATGCCTTGATGTCCAATGGAACCTTACTCCCTTATTTTTTAATGTTGTAATCATGTGCCCAAAATTTGAGAATCCTTTAATGAATCTCCTGTAATATCTTATTAACCCCATAGTGACCTCTTGAATTTTATAATGACTTCTTGAATTTTATAGACCCTTCTCCTATCTTGTTGTCAGTGGTTCATACATCTATATTTCAGATGGAATATGAACCTATTTTGAGATAGGCCTATCCAAATTATCATTATTTGGTTCATACCACTTTTTTTCGTCACATGTCTGGTAGAATTTGTAATATTACAACATTTACCTCTTCCTAATTCTCTTGGGCTCTAATAATTTTCTCATTATCAACCCTATAACTCCTAAGTTCAACCCTTAATATTTTCAGGGTATCCATCTAGGAAGGTTGTGTCTCCACTACCTTCCTCTCACCTGAATCTTCTTCATTGTTATGAGAATTCTTGTCCAAGATGTGTTGGACCATTATGTTGCACATTCGTTTTTTTATTTTGTTGAAAATGCATATCCTTATGTGATGGAAAAACACAAACAATTTTTAATTATAATAATCATAATTAATAGTTAAACATATTAAGTTACCACGAATATATTGAAGACAAAGAAACTTCATTTATCTATTGGGGGGTACTAGAGAAAATGGAGTAGAGCGATAGGGTTTTGTCTCACTGTAAAATTGTGCATACCATTGTTGCCATACTTAAATACACTCTTTCTCATGAAGAATGGTTGAGACAATGGCATAATGAACCCAATGTCTCTCATGACGATGGACGGGGATGGTTTCCATATTTTCATGCAACAAACACTTTTTCAACCCATTGTTATACGAGATCCCTAAGGATTAGTGCTTCTAACATAAAAAGGATGTCATAGTTCATAGAAGCAATAACCAACCGTTTTCAAAGTGATGGCTAGGGGTGGACTTGTGTATTTAAGGGAGCGATCATGATCATTCTAATCCTAAACTTTTTCCATTTTGATTAGAGAGAATATACGATTATAATAGCTCTGATATCTAGGATATCTAACACGTGATCTAACACAGTAGACAACGTGGGGGTTTTTCAAATAGAAAATACAAACATATCGTTATTTGATCTCTCTTACATGTGCTTATGGGCTCAATGTACCCTTTTGGTTCTGGGTCATGCAAATTTGTTGTAGCATTCCTTGACAAGATTTTTTTCCTCCCATGGAAATCCCTTTCATTTTTCCCTCTCTATTGAGGCCAAAAGATAGGCAAAGACAAATAAGGAAGCATTTTAGATCTTCTTAAAACATATTACAGGAAGGCCTCTATTTTTTGGATCATGAGCTTGGATTAAGTGCAAAACCTGGAGAATATCATCCAAAACAATATGGGTATAAACATACTCTCTCAATGATTGTTATTTGAAGGGAAAATGTTTCAGGACTCCCTCCATATGAATGACTATGGGATCATGTACAACTCCACCATCATTCTAAATCTAAGGCTACATGGTATAGCTCAGAGTTCCAGAAACTCCAACGGATTTGAATCATTCAAGGATGCAGTGCAAGGGAAGCTTCACATCCCAACCCTAGTTGAGAATCTACCTAGGCCATACATTATGGAAAATAAGGAGGACTATCCATAGATAGAGATCAAGAACTCACAAGTAAACAACATGTTCTCATATTTTCAAGAATAAGTTTTAATATGTATATTTAATGGTTTCTGGCCTAAAATTGAATCCCTTTACTAGTGGATCTACACAAACTGGACCAAATAATGTGACATCTACTTATGCTCAAATATTTCGTTAATTTTGCACCATTTCTTAAAAGAAAATTACCAGAAAATCTTAGAGGAAGGATTGTGGTTTTGGGGAATAGTTAGGCTATTCACTAGTCTATGGTTCCCATAATTTGGCTCATCAACCATGGAAGTCACAAAAATGTATGCTTGGTTTCATCTTCCAAACCTTCCACTTCCCTTCTGGCATCATGAAGTACTTGAATACATCATAAATATACTAGGATAATTCATAAACATATACAATGAGAGAATACAAAGAGGATTTTCACATATTCTCGCATTTATGTGGATATTGATATTAGTAAGGGATTGCTAGATCTCATTCAGTAGAAAAATGGACATTTATATTGGATACAGAATCTTGATTATGAAAACACAGCCTTTCGATGTCATGTATGTAACCAAACAAGACATTTACAAGATAGCTACCCATTGGCCAAAAAATCAACAAATAAGTGTAAAAGGCCATAGACTAAAACAAAACTTTGGAAGGCCTGCAAGCCCCCCCTTTCATATAATGAATAAGAGAAGAATAAAAAATACCCCTAGCAAATAAAATGAAGAATGAATGAACCTTCTACTCATAACAAGCTCCCTCCACAAACCATAGATTCCAATTAGGACATAGAGATGGCAGTCACATCAAATCTATCAATGATCGAAGCAGTGACAACAAAGAACAAAACAATGTGAGGAACCAAAAGAAATCATATAATTGAGAGCTATGAATCTGGAAAGGATCTCCCCCTTACAACAAACTTTGTGGATATAACATTGGTTGTTATCCAACCCGCCCTAGGGGTGTGGAAGGAAGTAAAAAGAAAAAAGGAAAGAAATGCAAAGTGGATAATTTCCACAACTACACAGGTCATTAAGTGCTTCAACTATTTTTTTCTTTTCTTCTTAGTTATGAAGGCTTTAAGCTAAAATTCTGACAGCTCCAAGTGATCCTTTACCTTTGAATACATGCTAGTAATGTATCTACAAAATGTGATTTATTTCACTTGATAATAAAATTACGCTTTTTTTAGGTAAAAAGGTTACCTCAAATACACTAGCACTAGCTTAGGCTAGCCTAAAATTTTTGTTTAACACATTCAAACATAGGAAACTTTTAAGGCTAATATTCACAAGTGGGCTAAATTTCCATGATTTTTCAAAAAAATAATATTCACCAATTTCCACTTTTTATAAAAATGATTCACCCAAATTTTCCAGTATACAATTATTTCACCTTAAATTTCAAAATATTTTATAGAGACTATACATTATAAATTTGAATATTTTTACAAAAAATATTGCCAAACGTTTTATAGTTTGCATACTGAGTACTAGTAAGATTTTCCAAGGTTTCCAAAGTTTAAGATAAATTTCTATCCTTAAACTTTTCCTGGGCATAGGTAAAATAAATTAGCAAGGTTTAAAATCAACAGACCCATCATGACAAATATTCAAATTAAATCTTTACTCCAAGCCTATTCATTCCGAGCATTGAACCTTTTTTCTTTATAGTGGAGCTCAAATTTCTTCGTGTGGTGTATTTTTTCCCCTCCAGACATGGTATTTGAACCACAAATTTTGATACCACTCTATAGCACACCCAACCCCTTAATGTCATATTAGGGTTGTGGGGTATGACTATTCCTAACCTTCAATGTGTATTATGAAGATGGGGTTATCAAATTTCCTCTTTCTTTTGTCATAAAATCAAAATTTTGATGTTGCCATCATCTTTTAATCATCGAGATATTTTCAATGATACTATGGGCTCAAAGTTATTCTCGTTTGAATATATACTCCTTAAGGGCCACATCAACTAGTGGATCTAATCTTTTTGGAACATTCTCGATAGTTCTCCTTGCTCATGAGAACTACACCAACAATGAAAATGAGGGAATGCATCTTCAACAAATATTTGAGCTTAGGCTAAAAAATGGATAGTAAAAAATGTTGTAATAACAAAAATAATTATATCTATTTCTTCAAATGTTTAAGAGGAAATATTTCTTAGAAACTTCAAAAAATATCCATCTCACTAGAAATATAGAACTTTCTTTTAATTATTATTAAGAGAAATGGTATTTGATCCTACGAGTATATTTTCAATCCATGGAAAGTGTGATCTAGCTTTCAAGGATATCTCAAGTGGATATTATATTGAGAGACCTTATTATTCTATTTAAAAGAAATGTATGATGTCCAAATCTGAATAAACTCATTGATCTAAACAAGATACAATGTGATTAATTTTACAATCGCTCATTTTTTTGCTTAAAATTATGCAACACTATGTTATATTTATGTTCCATGCCTAGGTCCTAACCTAGGATACTCATCTCATGATTTTAGAAGTTGATTAAAAAATTAGTTTTAAGAGATTTAGAAAACTTTTCTTCATTTGTGAACACATCGCTACCTCCTCCTTGTCTACTAATATTTTTGAATTAACTCCACAATATGCCAACCAATATGAAAAAAGAAAAGGATCAAGGACAAGAAACTAAACATTATCAAATGCATTATCAAGCATGCTTGTCTCTATGTGTATTTTATAGACATCTTCACAATCATGGCATCTCAAGAAAAGAAGTCAAATGGAAATGGGCATGGTTTTAAGTTCCACTCTCAACACTAGCAAGAGATCTAAAGTGAATTAAATCTAGGGACTAGAGCTCCAAAACCAAAAAATTAATTGTAATGCTATGCACAAGAGCCAATATTAGGGTTAGGGTTAGCTATGACTTACATGAGCAAATACTTTCAAATATGGAGAGATTGAATGGAGGTAATGCACAACAAGAAAATAGATATGTGCGGGGGTTTTCTAAGAGTAGAGGGAATAAACTACTCTGATAAGTGATAATTGAAAAAAGAAAGACAAAGAAAAGTCTGAGCTGGAGGCAGAGAGGATTTATAGTGGGACAAATGACCGAGATTTGATACCATTTCAGGCCAGCTAAGATAACTCCAAAAAGTTATTGATTTTCCATTAAATAAGCATACATACATATACAATATTTCATGACATTTGGTGTCAACTTCCAATGCCTAATTTCTTTTCCTATTCTAACGGTTCCTATTGATCATATTTACATATTTATAACTTCATGAAATCCTTAAGGGTTAGGTTCTTAACAAAACAGTATTATATAATTATGATAAAATGAAAATAAAATTTAAGAAAATTTAGAGAAAACTTAGCAACATTGAAATTCAAAGAAAACATGATGCCTTAAAATATATGGTAGGATGAACCTCTATCTTCACATACCCACTTTCTTACCAACCTATTAGAAAAATATAAATTGAGTTTATGTGTAGGTGAAAGGATAAATTCTCTAGCATTTGTGCTAATTTTACTCATCATCAGGGTTCATAGTGCATCCATCTACATGTTGGTCAACAATGGATGGAGTCTTCTAGTCAGGTGAGTGCATGGGAGGGTGGGGAGAAAAGGGATAATAATGAACCCATTGTGCACTGAATAAAACAATTCCATGATCAAGGCCTTCATAGAACCTTGACAAGTTGTACTCCTCCATCCCTAAGAAAAGATTAACAATGATCCCTCATTCCCCTCTCCCACCCACTTCTTATCACTCATTCTTAGTGTTGTCTCCCACCCACTTCTTATCATTTGTTGTTTGCATTGTTGCACCCTTTAACAAAGAAACACCAATAATTCTTAAAAGATCTGGGATAACTCAATATAAAAAATTATATGTGATTTTTCATCAAAAAATTTGTAGAAAACAATTCCTTAAAAAACTTTGGCATGATTTGATAAAAATTATACAAGTATTTTATAACAATGAAATCAGCAAATTAAAAAATATATTATAATAACTATTTTAAAAACTTTAAATAACATATATATAAAATATATTTTATATATTTTTAACCTTAATTTTTATTATAAATATTTATTATAAAATATTTATGTAATATTTTCTTCCTTCAATTGTGGTTAAAGGATAAATTGTTATGCTAAGGTTTCAAGAATGGTCGTTGATGAAGGGTTTGGGAATGCATGGTTTGTAGCAATCAGGAGCTCAACCTGGAGAGCTTCCCGATCCTAGTGAAACCAATCTTAGGGGAACCCTTTTGTTTGCAGGTTTCAAACTTAGCTCTTGTTAGCTCACTTGTGAAAATGATACAGTAGAATATGCACATTCTTCATGAATGATTCCGGCTCATTCATGAAGGACAACGACTTTAGAATCAAAATCTCCTCAGTGAATACAACATTCCCAAGGATGCCATGATTTACTCGATAACAAGAATTTGAGGTGGAGCCAAACGGGGAGGTGTATCCACCTCAACTCCACCAAGATCGTTTAAATATGCTCTAAAATCAGGGGCTCCTTTCCCAAACCATAAAGATCTCTCTAGATTTAAATTTTTGGTGGAGAAATTAGTTGAAAGCCCCTCTCTTGAGGAAAAAATATTACAACTTGTTTCATAGCTACAAATTATGAATGTAAAACACTTATCCACCATTTCAATGGTTTTTGGCCCTCTTCTTCGACTCTCAAAGAGTGGTTTCACCATTATTCATCTCTAGATGTCACATAATTCAAAAGATAGAGGACCAACTGAAGGCTTTTGATTAGGGACCCTAGCTTTTGGGGTCGATCTGGTCTCTCCCTTTAGCCAAGGTTTTCATATTCTAATCCTCCCTCTATGTCAAATCTAGAAATTCCAATTTGGGTGAATTTTCCCAACTTGCCCATCCATTTGACACATCCATTTACCTTAAAATATTTCTGAAATTTGTTAGATTGCTTCATCAACATTGATTCAAAAATGATTATGAAAGGAATTCACACATTCATTTTCATTTGTGTTGAAGTCTACCTTAACCAAGGTTTGTCGAATAAAATCCTCATTAAATGGGGAAATAAGGTTTATTCCCAACTAGTGGATTATGAAAACACATCTTTTCGTCATAGATCTTGCCATCAGCCTAGACATCTATAGAATGTTTTCCCATATTCACAAGGCATGTCTTCGCACCTTGAAGCCAAGAAGAAAAATTGTGGATGGTAATATCTAAAGGTCCCAATGGTTCTAAGTCCATTGTGGCTCATGGGTCGGGTAATTCTCAGAATCTGAAGACTCCTGATGCTAGCACTGCCCTTGCAGACCTAGCTCAGACTTATGATATGTCATCTCAACCAGCAAGGGAGGAAGCTTAATTGTCAATTAGTACAACACAAAATTCAACCATAATTTTGGCATCTACAAAGAGTGGGAAAAATGTACCCATGAACCAGACCATTCAAATAGTAACAAAGAGCTAACAAATATGTCAAAGCACTCGGTAATGGAAGCATCTCAAGGAAAAGAGGTGGTTGTCTTAGACAATACCTCGGGTTAGATAAACATTCGAAAAAAGAAAAAGAAGAAACGCAAGCTAATATATAATCTTGGAGCCTAAGTCCAAGAAAAAATTAAATAAATAAAGATATAATATATTATATATATATATATATATATATAGAGCATGATTAGGAGAAAATTGATGTACTGTGATGTGATGGCATTCATTTTTGAAAGATCAATAGAATTGATTGGCTTTAAATATTTTCTCACACAAATTATTATAAAACATTAAAATTTTACCACATATATGATTATTCATTCATATTTAAAAGTTGTTTTTAATTATATTAGTTTATTTAAAAATAGATTTATACTTATTTAATTTAAATTATTTATAATTACTTTGAAAATATATGATTTCATTCTTCTCTATTAACAAGTTAATCATTGGTAAACTAAACTTGGTTTGATTGGTAGTTATTATCATGTCCTCTACCTAGTAGAAAAGCATATTCTTTGTTTCTTATTCTATATGCTTAGTTATTAGATGTCATGACTTTGTTTTGAGGAGCATATTCGTAGTCCTCATGTATATGGTGCTTTCTCATTGGTTAGTTCTTTTGACAATTTTTGTAGGTTCAAATGCATTTACAAAACTGGTGTACATCATATAGGTAAGCAATGGTATTGATTTGGTGTTACTATATGTGATGTTAAAGTGATATACAATTATGAATACGTGGTGAGTTTAAATATTAGTTTAGAAAATCATTTTTTTTATAATATTTAATTAATAGTAATGTAAAAAAAAAGTTATAGTAATAGTAATATTTATATTAATATTTA
>APFE030623888.1:39387-59522 GCA_000404065.3 Pinus taeda
GATGAATATCTGAAAAACATATTTTATTTTGTTTATTAAAACTAACATAAATTTTATAAATTAAAAAAAGCGTTTTAATAAAAGAGTGTTTAAAATATTTTTAAAACACTTGTAAATTGAAGTGTGTTCTATTGATACTATAAATTTAATTATGAGAAGACATTTTAAAGTTTTTTTTTTTCAAGGGACATCTCAAAGTTTATTGAGTATATATATTATTTCTATGGAAAGATAATAATGAGAAGAAATTTTAAAGTTTTTTTTTTCAACGGACATTTAAAATGAATGTAGTATTATATTATTTATTTAATGAAAAGATTAAATTTAAAGTATTAATTCAATTAATGTAATATTTAGTAAAAACAAGTGAATTATTATATATATAACCTATATATATATGATATGAAAATCAATAAATAATTAAATTAATAATAATGATATATATATATATATTATATATTATATAATATATATATATATATATATATTATATATGATATGAAAATCAAAAATAAATAATTAAATTAATAATAATAGAAAATAAAATAAAATGAAAGTAATAATTGAATTTATAATAGTTTTTAACTTTTGAGGAAAGTCACACTTTTGATCTTTATTGTAAATAAAATTGTTGCAAATATTGTGGTTTATGGCCTTATAGGTTGGTGAGAAAGTTGATGTATGAAGGCGGAGATTCATTCTAGAAGACTTCATCCAATGTTGATCAATATGACGAGAGACACACTCTTGATTCTCAATGCAAACAAAATTGACACAAACATTTTGTGAAGATGGAGATTCATCCTATAATGATTTTTTTGAAATATCAAGTTTTCCTTACATATTAATAATTACTCAATAAAAGTTAATATATCAATGTTTTTTTGGTACCTTTAACGTTCCTTTTTATAATATTTTAATTTTTATTCTTCGAGCGTTGGGAAATTATCGTTGCATTTCTGAGATTTATATATTATTGAGTTTATCTTGCTCCTCATCTCGGTCTTGATGATGAACCTAGATTTAGGTTTGAAATGTGTCGACCATTTGTTCTCTATGAGATTGTTCTGTGGAAAATCTGAGCATTTATATCATGAATCACAGAGTGCATAAAATCTAAAATTATTTTATATTAATAAGTTAAAATAAAATAAAAAAATTTATAAATAGGTATTTTTTACAAATTTATTAAATTATATATTAGATTAAGTATACCCATATTTATATAGAGATTTTTTATATTATTTATTTTATTATATAGAAAGAAAGAAAAGATTAATTAAATAATTTTAAAATGAATCTAAATTATATATTAATTAATGACACTATTTAAAATTTTATCAATTTTAAAGGAAACATAAAAAATAATTATAATTGGGAAAAACTTTATAAAAGAGAAGAATGTTATCCATAAAAGAATACAAACTAATATTTATAATATTTTTATTTCATTCAAAAAAAGATATGAAATGGAAAATTTTAAAAATAAAAAAATCAAAACAATTATCAAAACAATCCAAAACACTATTTCTAATAATGGAGTCATACTCCTCTACGATGGCATCAATCCATACTGGTTGTTGCACTGCTTCTTCGAATGAGGATGGTTCAATCTCTACACTCTAGCTCATTAGATAAATGTAGCCAGTGCACCGATTTGGTGACCTCCTCTGCCTGTGTTGTGATGTGGGTGCTTCCACATTCAATCTAGCATCATGCATCAATATGTCAACTTCTTTGGTGCGCTTCCTTTCATCTATGGAAGTTTGCATGAGTGGGTGTGTCCAATCTCTGTTGCTCTGCATGTGGCTACTCCACATCATCTTGAGGTTCTTCCTTCGACACTAAAATATCCTCATCTTCATGCAAATGAAGCTCCCTCTCAAGGGAACATCTCATGGAATTCTCCTCATCGAACTTCACATATTTATGAACCACTTTCACCCTATCAGATGCAAGATACACCTGATAGTTGTGAGGTGTATTAGTGTACCACACAAATATGCCCAACTCAAATATTGGCTCTAGATTTTTTCCTTACATCCTTGGTAACATGATAGTAAATTAATGAACCAAATATCTTGAAGTGTGCCACATCTGATTTCTTACCTGAAAAAACTTATTCTATTGTTCTCCTCTCAAGAATTTGATGAGGACTCTTGTTCTTCACATATACAGTTGTGTTGCATTGTTCATCCCACAAGTGCAATGGTAGGCCTTGATCATGTAACATCATCCATGCAGATCCCATAATACTTTTCTTCTTCCTTTCAACCACCACATTATGTTGTTGGTTATGGGGTGTTATTAATTCTCATTGAAGGCCTTATGATGCACATAAGTTCTTTACTTTGTTTGACACATATTCTCCATTGTTATCACTCCTAAGAGCCTTCATTTTCCTACAAGTGTCTTTCTTAACAAGCTCTTTAACTTAACAAATTTAGAGAGTGTCTAATCGTTCTTCTACATGAATAAAATTCATCACTTACATGAGAAATAATCTACAAATATTACATAATACTTTTACTTTGTCTTGGAGGCTATTGAGAATGGTCCATACACATCTGAATGAACTATTTCAAGGATTAGTTGTGCTCGATTGTCCTTATCATGAATGGTGGATTTGGTGCATTTCCCCAATGTACACCCTTTGCATGTATCTCTCTGCTCTAGTGTACCCTTGGGAAGTCCTATAGAAATATGTTGCATAATTCATCGATTCCTCAGCTCTAAACCTTCTTTGCTTTTATGCTAAAAGTAGCACAATATTCTATGTCCAATTTGTAGAGGTTCTTCACTCGAACCCTGATATTTCTTCACTTGTCCTAAGGTTATGTAATGAAGGAAATCCTTTCCCTTGCTAAATATCATATTGTAGCCACGGTCCTCCAACATAGAAACTAAAAAATGAATTCTTCTTCAGACCCGGAACATACATGATATCTTCTAATGTGAGAGGAGAACCAAACTCCCTCTGAAAAGTAACAGTATTGATGTTTGTCGCACTATACCTTCCATCATCTCCCATTTTTATGTGCATCTGGAGGTCCTTCTCCTCCAATTAACTGAATAATTCTTTGTTTTCGATCATATGGAATGAGTCTCCACTAACCATATACCACACACTACCCATCACTGATGTCACCATGCAAGTAATGAGGAGGAAATCCAACTCAAATTGTGAAGTTAGAGCTTCACCTACCACTCCTCCTGAGGGATTCTTATCGGCCTTCTTGTGCGGACACTTCGTGGCATAGTGTCCCAGCTCATGACAGTGAAAATATTTAATCTTTGACAAGTCCTTCTTCTTGCCTATGTGACTAGAATTTGATTTGGAATGGGATGAATTCCCTTTCCATTTCTTTACCTTTCCATCCAAGGCACAATTCTCCTCATCATCATGCTTGGATGAGGATCCATCTCTGGTGTTCTGTTGAATCTCTTCTTGCACCAACTCAAACCACAAATGCTCCCACTCTAGTAGTGTCACCCTCCCATTTACCAAATCCCGGTAGTTTTTCCAGCTCTTGGGAAGGCCTAGGAATGCTAGGCTAACTAGATCATCTTTAGCAACTGTAACAAAAACAATTCCAAGCTCATCTCGACATTGGATGAACTTAGTCAAGTACTTTGGTATTATGTCTCCCTTCTCCATCTTGATTTTCCCGAGCTTGTTCTTTAGTGCCAACATCCTGTGGTCACTGTTATTTTGAAATAGGTCTGTCAAGGCCTTCCAAAGAGAATATGGAGTCTCCCTCCTATGAAGGTTCAAGACAATATGATCTCAAACTCCTTCTAGTATGACTCTTCTCACCTTTTCAACACATTTCTTCCACTCTGCTAGATCTCGAGTATCTGTGGTTGGAAGCTTAGGAATATTAGTGTTTATGATTTCCTTCAGCTCATTGTCTTCTAATACTGCCTCCATCATGTCTTTCCAAGAAATATAGTTCGAAATACCCTCAAGGGCATATTCGAGACTCAATCCGTAGAACGACATCCTGCCAGCTTTGACGAATGATACTGCAAATTCAATATCACCTGCAAAATACAAACTCGTATTCTCCTCTTCTAGAGTGATTTATGCTCTAATACCATGTAGAAATTCCTTGTAGATTCAAAATGCAAACGGTAATTTACTAAAACAATAAACTTGAATCTACTCTACTCATCACTTGAAACAATTAAATGATCGGGAAATCACGAAGCATACAACAGAAAGAATTCAATCAACACATTACACAATGATTTCCTAGGGAAAGCCATAGCTAAAAACCCCTTCTATTTGTATATTGTATTAATCAGAAAATATGAGAAGATTGCAATGCTTTGCTCAAGCTCGAGCAACCTCTGAACTATCTCTATCTGTCTCACAACTTCCTAGACAAGCCTAGGTCAATAATTAACCAAATTTCTACTTGCCCAAGTACCTATTTCCTTTATTTGTTTCCTTAGGAATTAGCCCCCTATTAATTAGGGAAATTCCTCAACCAGACCCAATGTCCTTATACAATCAGTTTTACATTCAGATCTAAAGAAGACATCATTGACAAACAGTAGTAAAACAATAGCACTAATCAAATAGATCAGTAATCTCTGAAAAAAGATTTTCTTCTACATACACTACTTGGATAGTACTGAACTAGCATGTATACGTGCCTTCACCAAGGTGAACCAATGTATAGATCTGCAAATAATAACTTATAATTTCACAGCTTTTCCAAACTTAAAATATACCCATATCATAGCATTTAAAGGACAAAACATTTGTTAGCACTCAGATCTAGCCTATCCATTATCAGATCACATAATTATAAGTCATTTCAGATCTTATGATCATGATCCATCATTAGATCTCATCCATCATCAAACGATCAAGTGCATACTTAGTTCATATCAAGAAAGGCATAAAAAACCCATAACATGCATATTTTCTTTTGATCTAGCTCTTCACAAGATTTTCATTTCTTTCCTGATTAGCCCTTTGATCTTCTCCTCCTTATATACTTTTAGCCTTTCTCATTACCTCAGACCAAAACAACACTTAGAACCTGTGGTATTCATGGACAAGATCAGGTAACCATTATTCTGCTCAATATTGTGGGCTAATAGCATGGTATGGACCCTTGGTATTCTTTCACCTTAATTTCCTTAATTTTCCATCCCATACACGCGTTTCCTCTTGTGATAGTGTGTGCATACGTATACGTGATTTTTGTACAGTGAACCCGCATATACAACTTAACATACCTGAAAACATTATTTTTCTTCAATTTCTTGATTCTAATCTATAGTCTTTTGTTCCATCATCCTATTATTCAATGCCATTACTTTGTTACCTCTGAATAGACGTATTTATAATGTGATTTTCCATCATACATGACTTTTGAATTGATTCCTCTGAACTACCCTGCATTTTGTCACATCCTAATTATACTTTTATCAATTTGTCCATTCATCAAAGAAAAACTCTTATCAAGGACAACACACACTAAAAATATCCCTGTATCAAAACTTTTACCATTATTATGTTCCATCATTCTGTCACTTCTGATATCTCTGTTCCATCATTCTGTCACTTCTTATCTGACCTGTAGATTCATCTAGTTGCCATCAAGGACAACACATGCATCATAATTCCAACAATCTCCCCCTTTAGAATTGATGGGAACCACTTTGGTGTTTTGTCACCACAACCTATAAATAACATCAAGACATCAAGATAGTCTCCAAACACAACTCTCCAAACACCAAGCTACTCTCCCCCTTTGACATCAAGGGAAAAGGGTTGACTAGCCAATGTTAAATGAAGATTTATATATCTGAACTGTTGAATATGAAAAATCATCATGCTCCCCGTAGGCACATGTTGGATTCTCTAATCAAATTCCTCCTTAGTACATGCTAAGATGCACTATATCATCCATGATCCCCTTGAGCATATGAAGAGTCTGTAGAAATATTTTGAAAGAATAACATGACTCTATGACTCATCTATGTGAGTATGACCTTCCTATCACTAATGACTCATACATAGATCAATCACCCAGTCAAGTGGGGATACATCAAATGACTCAACCACTCAACCAAGTGGGATTACATATTTGACATGATCTCAAAATTCCATACATGACTGAATATGACAATTATTACATCATAGGTCTTTACATAACCTTTACATCAAATGATATATATGAAATTTATAACAAATACAAAATATCTAAACAAGACCATGATAGTGATCAGCAACAATCATACACCATATATGATATGCACCATAAGCCTCTGTCAGCGGCATCCAGAACAACAACCTATATATGTCCATAATCAGTTTGCAAGATAATCCATTGTACCTTTAACATCATCAACCTATGACAAAGTATGCCATATATAGGTACCAACTCATCTTCTTGATCTTATCAAGATCACCTTGCTCCATAACCTTCCATGAATAAACTAAGCATATGTCATATTTCCAGGCATTAAAACAAAACCATTCACATCATATCATATATATATATGTGTGTGTGTGTGTGTGTGTGTGTGTGTGTGTGTGAAACCACCATATTCATCATCTATGACCATAATATCATCATTTCGTATCAAGAACTGCATGATCTTTCCATACCTACCCTCAATATATTTACCTTGTATCTTCACTGGGGATTTTTCCAGTATCCACATCTGATAAGCATCAAACATGATAATCAAAACTACCATCATAAGGTAACAAGTCATCATCATTATGTGACTAAGTAATCCATGTCTCCAAATAACCATGCCTTCAAATAGATATGTCTTCATGAAACCTGCAATAACACCATTTTCTTGGCCAACCAACATTATTTGCCAATGTGTAATTTAAGTAATCATTCATGTATCAACATAATATGTATCTAGCAAACCATGAGCTCATAGTCATTTGTCAAGATTTCTTGATACCATCAACAGAAGCAATCCTCAACCATGTGAGAGCCAAGAACTATAGGAATCCTCATCCATAACTACACCATATGAAGTTTATGCATCTTTCAAGGCATGATGACAGTAGCATAAAAGAAATGACACTTATCAAATAATGAAGTTGTGTACTCAAGATTTGTTACTTTCCTTGTCCTTATGAAGATCACCATGTAAGAAACATACCATATGTACTATATGCGTCATCAAAAGAGTCATCCACAATTATCCATAAATCTGATATGAATAAGAACTATGTGTTCCAAGCAATATAAGGATCATCTGAGATTTCATCATAGGCATCCCATGACCGCAACATAGCATGATGCATCATTTAAATACTTAAAACAACATAAGAATCATCACCATCATTATGTACCAAAGACTTCTAAACAAAATGCCAACAATGCATTATTAGAAGCATAACTTATTCTCCCCCTGAACTTGTGCCAACTGTTTATTGTCAACAAATCATTCATCAACGCATCTTCATCAGTCAAATAAACAGCAATGAACAAAGCATATCAGCAGACTGTAACCATCAATATCAGACTGAACACCCATGTCAAAAGCTAATTATTCACTTTCATATCTGATCATTGCATATATCACTAAGAATCATCAAGGCATAATCATCAACTAGTTATACATCAAGTCATCAACAACTTATGAGGGTCAAAATGACTTCTAAGTAACATCCACAGACTGTAGTCATCAATCATCTAGACAGAAAAGATAATTGATAATTGTCTGAACCATATCATACCCTTTTTCCGAGTCTGTCCCATTGCTTCTTCATCAAACCAACATATAAGTGACTGTGCAGCTTCTAACTCACATATAAACATGACTTGTCTTCATGATAACTACGTATGAGAATTAGAACATTGAAATTTCATACTTTAAGTTCCTCTTGAGCTTGTTCTATCTATATACCGAGCTATGCCACATCTTTCTTACTGTATTTCCTTCTTCTTCCATACCATGGAGTGTGATGATGTTTGTTCCTTTCGGTATGTTGGTCGAAATTTGCTCCTATGATGTTTGTTCCTTTCGGTATGTTGGCCAAAATTTGCTCCTACATTCTTTTGCTATATGCCCAAACTTGTTACAAGTATAACATCTTATATGTTTCATATGCCTTCTATAGCAATCAATGGATTTGTGACCAAACATATTGCAAGAAAAACAATATCCCTTAAAGTACCTGGAATTTGATGATCTTTCTGTGAGATGGTTATTAGCTTGAAACATTTTACTTCTGCATTTGGCTACAACATGTCCAAACTTATGACATATAAAAAATGCAACATTATTCATTTGATTAACACTTCCATAGTTAGGAGTAAATGATTTTTTTTGAATACTTTCTTTCCTTGGTTGTTGATGGGGTTGACCTCTTATCTCCTGGTTGATCATTTCAGAATTTGCATTAGAGTTCCTTGCCTCATCTTGTGAGCTAGATTCACCTTCAACAGTTCCATGAAAACCAAGACCAGTTTTGATGGTAGGAGAACTTTGACTAATAAGAATATTATCCAAAATCTTAGTACTATCTTGAAATCGTAACAGTTTATCCTTTTCTTCTAATTTACCTTTTAAGATATTTACTTCAACCTAATATTGTTCTTCCTTTTCCAGATATTGCTTCTTCCTGATTTCTTCATCCTTTCTTCCTTCTTCCACTTGTTGCCTTAATTTGAGAATCTCATTTTCTTTTTCTTCATCGGCTTGAGTTAGTTCTTCATTCTACTTATTTGAATTTTCAAGGTCTTCTTTTAGAGAGACAATCTTAACATCAAGAATTTCATAGTAACTGGATCAATCTTTAAGTTTTTTTATTGGTGTACTCTTTTCATTTACTGCATTTCTTAATGATGTCACTTCATCTTGGAGCTTTTGAAATTTATCTTCCTTTTCCTTGTACTGCTTCCTTACTTTGTTTCCTTCTTCGGACTGACCTTTTAATATGGTAACTTCTTCTTTGAAGGCACACTCCCTTTTGTTAAATAGATCTTGTTGATCTCTAATTTTATCTGTGAGTCTTTCAAATTATCCCTCTATTTTTATTTCACTATCACTTTCAATATCTTCAACATTGCATGAATAGAGAAAAGTATCATCAGAAGACCAAAAAGTTGTTCCTGCTACTTCTTTTCTTGTTCATCTTCAATCTGAGGTGATTTTGAATCTCAATACTCACTTCCACCTGATGACCAATTGTCTCTCCTACTATCATTGTTCCTTTGAGATGTCTTCTTCTTCTTAGGCGCTTTCTTCTTTGGCTTCGTTCCCATTGTTTCTACGGATATCCTTCAAGTGATCAAGCTTCTACCAAAGGACCTTCTCTAATACCAATTGTTGGGAAAGCTATTGAGGGGGGGTGAATCAATATTTTTATATCAATAAATTTTTCCATTTCATAATCAAATTTATATACGCTACTTCAGTGAATGGAACTCGCATGTTCACACAACTATTCTTAAGGAAACCTGTGTATATCCAATGAACTTATGATTCAGTTAATTCATCATATGTTGATCTTTAATAAGTGCATCAGTACTTTATTAAAAATTAAGCAATAAGTACCATGTGCAGTGTTAACAGAATAAACCATAACACATAAGCAACACACATGAACACCAAGATTTAAGGTGGAAACCCGATGCAAGAGAAAAACCACCAGATGATATTGTCTGTATCTTCTTTTTAATATAAATAATAAGTTGTTTAAAATCTTGTAATGGTGCAAACTCATACTATTATGTAGGCACCCATCTTCAGAAGTCTACAACCTTCTCTCTTTCTCTAACTTCTACTGGAAGGGAGCTACAACCCACTAGCTGATATGTTTACCAGTATGTAGGTGATGACAGACTGCTCCGCTAGCCTGCAAACCAGGATCTTTCTCTCTCACTCATGTACATAAAAGCATGCATTAAGACTGTTCAACAAACACGGTTCCCTGATTCAGACTAATAAGGTTCTTACGCTGCCTTTTACATGGATGACAAACAGAGGAATTCTCACAGAAAATCAAGATTTCACTGAATGAATATGGGTTGAATTTATATATACGCACCATTATATATATGCAATTCAATTAACATTCAACCCCACACACCACGTTGCTAACACAGAAATATATACGCAATTTAATTTCAAGCGTTGCCACCAAATTGAGTTTTAACCTGCCCCTTTAATAGAATCATCCAACACATACACTTTTGCTCATGTCATGGATCACCGTTCTACAAGCAGTGTTCAACATAATTCCCATGCGAATAATAAAAAATATCATCAATGAAAACACACAGCCGCATCCACATTTCCTCTTTCGGTTACAACTCAAATTTCAATCCAAAAAGAAAACAAAGGAAATAATCCATGCCACACTTTGCCAGGGTAATTAACATACAACTATATATATTACATATCAGTTGCGCCATTAATAACACCATTCAATTACATGAGAGGGTTCATAAAAAAAACCACTCATATTGCCTCTCATCTCTCCTCTCTTTCTCGATGAGATGAGAGCTCACCTGCAGCTTTATTTATAATAATAATGGATATGTACAATAGATGTTCTGAGACCTTATCTTCTAGAAAAAAACAAGATTTTTCCTCTTTTACATAATGATATAAAGCTGGAAGCTTTTCCCCATCCTTATCCTAATTTTAACTGGAAACATAGAAATTCTTATCCTGATTCTATCTTTTTATTTAGGGAAAAGAATATTTACATAATTTTTTTACTTTCCTATTTTTAACTGAGAAAAAGCATATTTTTAACTGGAAAAAAAAACATAGAAAGTACAGGCTTTTCTCTGAGTCGCCTGCTCCTGCATCAGACTCCCAAGGTTGAAAATGATCATGATCTCCTGATCATGTGGTTTTTGGTCGTGATCTTCCTGGATCCCATACTTTGTTTTGCAACCATCCAAATGCTTTATTCCTTTGCTGCCGCTGCATTTCTGTTGTCCTTTCCTCCATCTTCTTATTTCTGTCAATCAGGTTCAAGTTCTGATTGATCTTGCTTGCTGCTATTTCTATTTTTCTCCATTTCGATTGCTGCATCATCAGTTGCCATATTTCTTCAATCTCTATATCTAGCTTGTCGTTGTTGTTCCCAATTTCTATTACTTCAACTGCTACCATAGATGTTGCTTCCGCTGCCGCCATAGATGTTGCTACCTCCCAAGCTTCCTGTCCCTCTGCAACATACTTTGGCTCATCACCTGTAATCACAATCAAATTGTTAGCATTAAAATCACAAGACCCACTGGTCTCATTTGTTGATTCAGTCACCAACTTTTTCTTCTGCAGCTCCAAGTCTTTTTCAGGACTCAAAAAATTTTCACTCGCTTTCTCTGGCAATATTTCAACATGCTGATTTGTATTCGCCATGAGACTGTCAGCTAGTCTCGCCTTCTTACCATCTTTTGCTTCAGGACTGTCCTTCATGAAAACTTCCCTGTCATATCCTGGATTCTCCAACCAGTATTCTAGCAGTGCAATTTCTTTGTAGCATTGTTGCAGCATCACATCATCATTTACAGTCCCATTTATCTTGGCATCCTGTTTCCTATGTCCTCTACTGTGGCTTTTTCCTGAACCTCTGTTATGACTACTAGTAGTCATCTTCTTCTCGTTCTTTCTTCACGACCTCCTTTGCAATAAGCCTCTGCAATAGCTAATCCTCCTAGCCGAAATCTTACCTCACTAAGCTCTCCTCACTTAGTCTTTTGGTAAGCACGGTTCCTCCGTCTGGAACCTCTTCCTGAGAAACACCTTTGCTCCTTCTAGGCTTCTGCAATCTCCCAATCTCTCTTGAGAACACTTCAGTTGTCCTCTCTATCCAATTCCTTATTGGATTCTTCAGGTTCACTGCCACTCCTCTGCAACCATAAACTTCAAATCAGAAAAATAACCTCACCTCTAAGATCTTGTCTGATCTTGTCTTCTTCCCACTGCTGCAATCTTCTTCACTTGTGCATGCTGCATATCAGATCTGCTATTCACCACACTTCAAAAAAAAAACACACTTCAATCATCAAATGTAAAAAAAAAACTTCTTCAAGAAAACAATCTCGCTCTGATACCACTTGATGACAGACTGCTCCGCTAGCCTGCAAACCAGTATCTTTCTCTCTCACTCATGTACATAAAAGCATGCATTAAGACTGTTCAACAAATACGGTTCCCTGATTCAGACTAATAAGGTTCTTACGCTGCCTTTTACATGGATGACAAACAGAGGAATTCTCACAGAAAATCAAGATTTCACTGAATGAATACGGGTTGAATTTATATATACGCACCATTATATATATGCAATTCAATTAACATTCAACCCCACGCACCACGTTGCTAACACAGAGATATATACGCAATTTAATTTCAAGCGTTGCCACCGAATTGAGTTTTAACCTGCCCCTTTAATAGAATCATCCAACACATACACTTTTGCTCACGTCATGGATCACCGTTCTACAAGCAGCGTTCAACATAATTCCCATGCGAATAATAAAAAATATCATCAATGAAAACACACAGCCGCATCCGCATTTCCTCTTTCAGTTACAACTCAAATTTCAATCCAAAAAGAAAACAAAGGAAATAATCCACGCCACACTTTGCCAGGGTAATTAACATACAACTATATATATTACATATCAGTTGCACCATTAATAACACCATTCAATTACATGAGAGGGTTCATAAAAAAAACCACTCGTATTGCCTCTCATCTCTCCTCTCTTTCTCGATGAGATGAGAGCTCACCTGCAGCTTTATTTATAATAATAATGGATATGTACAATAGATGTTCTGAGACCTTATCTTCTAGAAAAAAACAAGATTTTTCCTCTTTTACATAATGATATAAAGCTGAAGCTTTTCCCCATCCTTATCCTAATTTTAACTGGAAACATAGAAATTCTTATCCCGATTCTATCTTTTTATTTAGGGAAAAGAATATTTACATAATTTTTTTACTTTCCTATTTTTAACTGAGAAAAAACATATTTTTAACTGGAAAAAAAAAACATAGAAAGTACAGGCTTTTCTCTGAGTCGCCTGCTCCTGCATCAGTAGGCGCCAGCCTAAAGAAGGCTCCAACCTTCACTCTTTCTCTATCTTCTACTGGAAGGGAGCTCCAACCCCCTAATCTAATCACCAAGCACTACTGGCAGGAAGCTTCGACTTCCTCACTAAAGGCTCCAACCCTCAGTATCATCTAGGGACCACGTTTCATAAATTTTTAGACTGGATTCTCTTGGTATACAACAACACACTGTTAAGGCCACGTTTCATCAAATTTTGATACTGGACCCATCAGTAACATTGAAGCTAAAAATCAATCGTCTTTGCAATACAACCATCAAATACATCTGCATCAACCAATCAACTGAAACCCAATCATTAATCTCTAATATAACTAAAACCAATCATCACTTTCTCAACTAAATCACCCAATCATAAATTTCTAAATCAACCATAACTTAATCAATCAATCACTGAAAACTCAATCAGCTGATACTTCATCAAAATTTAATCAATCAATTGGAACAGAGAGATCACTATAACCAGTACAAAGATCTAGACCCATAACACTGCATAAACAACTAGAACCAACTACAACCTCAAAAATCATATGTTAGAATGTATACACTACTTCAATGAAGCCAACCTGCATGTATAAGCTACTTTTTGTGACCCAACCTGAGTATACCTCTAAAGATACTAAATCATAAAATAACTGAACCAAAAATTGTACCAACCACTGGCGTTCTAAAGATCTACTATCATATAAAAGAGTTCTAAACATATAGCAGCCAAGATCACCCTTCTAACTCAAACAATCAATCAACCAGACTCAATTTCCTGATACAATCAATTTGACGTTCAGATCCAAAGCAGACATCATTGATAAACAACAATAAAGCAGTAGAACTAATTAGATAGATCATTCATCTCTGGACAACAAGCTTTTCTTCTATATACGCTACTTTGATAATATCGAACTAGCGTGTATACGCGCCTTCACCAAGGTGAACTAGCGTATAGATCTACAAATAATAACTTATAATTTCACAGCTATTCTAGACTTCAGATATACCCATATCATAACTTTTAAAGGACAAAATATTTGTTAGCACTTGGATCTAGGCTATCAATTATCAGATCACATAATGATAAGTCATTTCAGATCTTATGATCCTAATCCATCATTAGATCGCATCCATCATCAAACCCTGAAGTGCATACTTAGTTCAAATCAAGAAAGGCATCAAAAACCCATAACATGCATATTTTCATTTGATCTCACTCTTCATAAGATTTTCATTTCTTTCCCAATTAGCCCTTTGATCTTCTCCTCCATATATAGTTTTAGACTTTCCCAATACCTCGGACCAAAACAACACTTAGAACCTATGGTATTCGTGGACAGGATCAAGTAACCATTATTCCACTCAATATTGTGGGCTAATACCATGGTATGGACCCTTGGTATTATTTCACCTTAATTTCCTTAATTTTCCATCCCATACACGCTTTTCCTCTTGTGAAAGAGTGTGCATACGCATACGCTCTTTTTGTACAGTGAACCTGCTTGTATACACACTTTTTGTACAGTGAACCCACGTATACAACTTAACATACCTGAAAAAATTATTTTTCTTCAATTGCTTGATTATGATCTATAGTACTTTGTTCCATCATCCTGTTCTTCAATGCCATTACTCTATTACCTCTTAATAGACTTGTTTATAATGTGATTTTCCATCATACATCACTTCTGAATTGATTCCTCTTAACTTCCCTACATCTTTTCACATCCAGTTTATAATTTTATAAATTTGTCCATTCATCAAAGAACAACTCTTATCAAGGACAACACACACTAACAATCTCCCTGTATCTGACCATTATTTTGTTCCATCATTCTGTCACTTCTGATATCTATGTTCCATCATTCTGTCACTTCTGATATCTATGTTCCATCATTCTGATATGACCTGTAGATTCATCTAGTTTCCATATACAAGTGAGTTTCCGTCAAGGTCAACACATGCATCATAATGCCAACACAACTCTCATAGGCCTTCCTCTAACTACATGCACCACCTGTACAATTCAGATGATTATACAATTGATAATCCAATGTTATTAAACTCCAATCTCAACCAAGTAACTCACAGATCTGACATGCATGAGCTATTTATGAGTGAATCATCAGTTAAATGGTTGAACACATGAAGAAACACCCCACTATATGGCCTCTTACTAATTCCTCCATCAGTTGGAACTAGTTTAACTAACTTTAACTCAATTAAACTGAATTAATTAATCACAACTCAGAATAAACTCAACCAGGGCTCCTAAAATGTAGCAAACACTCTACATGACTCAATTTATAGCCTCAACTTTAATTAAATGAGCCAACTAAGTCAAATTAACTTAGTCAACTCGTATAAGTTGTCTTGTAATGTGGAATTACAATTTTATTTCTAATTTAATTCAAGGACAAAATTAAATAAGGATTTTCTTATTTCATTTTCAATATAGTTATCCCTTTAGAAAAAATTAACCTCATAGTTATTTCATTAATAACACATCATGGTCACATATAATCACTAATAATGTTGTCCTTACATAAAAAAGCTTATTCATAAAAAGGAATATTAACTAAAATTCAAACAAATTATGCTAGGCACTCGAATCACTACGTATACATATTCAATAGTAACTATGCATCACCTTTAAGTTCATCATCACATTTACATGTAGTAATCCAACATATTGATAAGCATTCCATTTTAATAAGTAATTGAATTTCATTGACAATAAGATAAATTTACTTATCAGATTCAATAACTTGTTGGAAACTAAAGAAGGGACAAACAAACTCCACCAAATTGTAGGCACAACTACATACAGGTTTCTTACAACTAGCCACTCTTGATCCAGATTTGATGCCTAAAGGATGCTTCACTAAGGGAATTTCAACAAAGATTATATTTTGGGTATACAACATGAAGGAAATTATTCTTCACATACAGGAAATAGGAACTCTACCTCTCAAAAATTGAGTTTTGGGTAATCACACAACAAAATATGGGCATAGACTGCCTACACAACGCAAAAGGAAATCCCTTCACTACTTCCTATAGACGTTCGATGATAATACTTCTCTTTGGTGCTCCTGATGCACAATATAACCATACAATTTAGTTCCTCTTTGTTTACCTGACTCAACCAAAGGGCTTCCTCACTGGTTTCCTCAACTACACAATTTAAGCATTGACTCCCTCATAAGCTTGCAGAGACCCAAGGTACCATTATGTCTCCCTCTATCTGACTCATTCTCTTGCATCCTCTATGGTCCAATTTCAAAACATAGGTTCCCAAGTCATCTGCACACCATAGGTTTAGGGTTCACAATAAATATCTCTCTGGTTAGCAATTTGCAACACAAACTTCTCTCTTGTCTCTATGTCTCTGTTGGATATGTTGGAAAGGACTCCCTTATGAGTGTTTCCTTCCTGTATGATATTTTTTGTGTCCCTCTTAGGGTTTCATAGTCAACTAGGACTCTTTTGTATTGTACATATCCTATACTTAGGGTAGTATGGTATCACCTTCCCCATATCTCTCACAACTACTAATGATTTTCATCTGTATCATGTGCATGATTCTATGGAGAGGATCAACCTCTCAATTTTATTTTCCCTTGATGTGTTCAAACACAAAATGGAACTTGCTAATAATTGGCATCCACCTGGCTTTCCTAGAATTCAATCAGGGTGGATTAAAAATATACTTCAACATGTTGTGATGCATTACAAATATGAATTTCCTTTCTAGCAAGTAGTTCCTCCACATTTTTAAGGTGTGCACTATGGTTGTCAAATCCAAATTTTTTGTTACATAATTCCTACCATTTTCATTTCATTTCTTGAACTCATAACTAATCAAATGTCCATTTTGAATCCAAGAACTACACAAGTCCATTGCAAGCATCAATTCAAACCAAGAAATATTTATTTTGGTCTATAATCTTTAGGATAGGGGTATGTGTAAGGACGTGCTTCAGTTGTTCAAAGTTGGTTGCATGCCCTGGTGTCAATGTAACCTTACTCCCTTATTTTGTAATGTTGTAATAGTGTTCACAAAATTTGAGAATCCTTGAATGAATTTCCTATAATATCTTATTAAACCCATAAAAGATATTATTTATATTACATTTCGGGGAACACACCACTCCAGTATGGACTTTATTTTTTCAATATCAACTACTACTCCTTCCCTTGAGATAACATGTCCCAAGTAATGCACTTACAGTTGGAGGAAGTCACATGAATTTAGCTTACCATATAGTACGTTCTCCCATGACACTTGTAACATAGCCTTGATTTATTATTCATGTTACTCTTAGTCTTCAAGTAGACTAGAATATAATCAATGAAAAAAACACAAACTTGTCCAAGTACTTACTATGAATGTTATTCATAAGACACGTAAATGTGGTTGGTGCATTTGTTAAACCAAATGAAACCACAACGAACTCATAGTGTCCATATATACTCCTGAATGTTGTCATGTAAATATCCTCATATTTGATCCAGAATTGATTCTGTCTTGATCTTATATCTATTTTTGAAAACAATATGGCTTATTTCAACTAGTCAAATAGATAATCAATCATGGACAATGGATACTTGTTTTTAATAGTTGCTTTATTCTATAATCTATAATCAATACATAACCTAAGGATACCATCCTTTTTCTTCAAATACAATGTTTGAGCTCTCTAGGGTGACACATTGGGTCTAATATAACCTTTATCCAACATTTTTTCTTTCAATTGTATCTTTAGTTCCACTAGTTTAGGTGTACTCATATTATACAATGCTTTAGATAAAGGCATGGTTCCTAGATTGAGCTCTATGCAAAAATAAATGTCCCTCTTGGGCATAAATCCTAATGTCACTTCAGGAAAAACATCACCATATTCTTGTATCATGGGATGATCTTCAATATTCACCTTATTGTCCCTTGCTAAACTGGTCTCTTCTATGGCATATAAGTGGCATCCCTTTTTACAATGTTTTTTCAATTGTAGATGTAAAATATGTCTCATAGATACAAGATTTTTTACTCCTTGTAGTAGCCTTTGTTCTCCTTCATCATCATTTCGTCCCAACATTTTATTATAGTAATCCAATTTTCCTATGTATTTTCAGCCAATCCACG
The DNA here is from genome assembly GCA_000404065.3 of Pinus taeda. Taxonomy (NCBI): domain Eukaryota; kingdom Viridiplantae; phylum Streptophyta; class Pinopsida; order Pinales; family Pinaceae; genus Pinus; species Pinus taeda. The sequence goes on from APFE030623888.1 coordinate 57,613, forward strand.
TCAATTAGCAGGTTATATGACCCTAAGGATAAAACATTAGTGGCCTCTATAGGCAGAATTCCTATCTCAATCTGACATGAATTTTGTTATGAAACCAGCGCACAAAAAGATAGAAAAGATAGATCAAATCCTTAGAAATAAGCCTCTTCGAGGGGGAAACCTCCTTTACATTACACAAATGAACAATTCTTAGATGATACAAATGACAAGACCTCCTTTCTATATATAAGAGTCTAAGGGGTCATAATATAATCAGAGTTGACATAAACATAATAATGTAAAGGCAACAATAATAAACAATAATGGGCTTCATGGGGCACACAATAAATAACAATATGGGGACTACATGGGCACAACAATATAATAAGGGGGTTGTACTAATAAGAATAAGGGGTTACACTAGTAGTATAGGGACCTAACATGCCCCTCTCCTTCAAAAAGTGTTGTCCTCAACGCTTGAGTAGTTCTTGATGCTTCTGTATAAATTATTGTCCTCCCATGTGGAATCTTTAGCGGGTAAGTTCTTCCACTTGATGAGATACTCTGAAATTCATCTATTTCGAAGCTTTCGATGTCTCGGTTCTGTGACTGCTTCAGGTTCCAATATGATTTTTCCTTCCTTGTCAAGTTCTCTCAATATTGTTTTAACCGGGACCTTCTGCAACTTTTGAATGAGTTCCCACTCCTTTGGGCATATGGATATATGTAAGGCCTGATATTTGGAGGAACACCATAGAAAATTTTAGGGGCGAATGTTCGCCCTTTGGCGAAATTAAGTGGTTTTAAATTTTTAGTGGGCGAATATTTTGTATCATAGTACATTTTTACAAATCACCTCAAATAGCCCACCTTATTTTAAGGGAGAGGGTAAAAAAGGTAAATTTAGCCCTTGAAATTAGGAGTTACAACCTTCCATTCGCCCATTTTCAAGAATAGGTTTTATTTAAGTGAATCCTATGGGCCAAATACCATATTTATAAAAGAGGTATGGTAAATTAATAAAAATATAAATAAATGAAGAGTATGGTAAATAAATAAAACATCTTTTATATTTACTCCATAAGATGACTTATATACATGCAATGGTGTAAACAAATAAAAATATAAGTAAAGTGGAGGTATGGTAAATAAATAAAACGTCTTTTTATACTTATTCAAAAGGTATGGTAAATAAACAAAAATATAAATAAACTAGACGCATGGTAAATAAATAAAACCTCTTTTTATATTTGGTCCATAACCCTCGTTCTATTTATGAAGGCTCAAGAAAGAGGTTTTATTTAAGTGAATCCTATGGGCCAAATACCATATTAATACCATGTTTGTAAAAGAGGTATGGTAAATTAATAAAAATATAAATAAGCGAGAGGTATGGTAAACAAATAAAACATTTTTTTATATTTACTTCATAAGTCACCTTGTATTTATGAATGGTATGATAAATTAATAAAAATATAAATAAACCAGAGGTATGGTAAACAAATAAAACATTTTTTTTTATATTAATACCATGCAAAAAAACATTATTAACCCTAATATTAGTATTAATAAAAATAAAAATGGCACATGGTATTGACCCATGGTATTCACCAAAATGGCACATGGTATTGACCCATGGTATTCACCTAGAATGTAGCCTATTTAAATGGGGGAATTAAACTAGCATAGATCCATCTTTACTCTGGATCTACTAACCACGAGAGGTATCAAATATCGTGATATGCAAACTAGCATAGAGTGAAAAAATATTTGATCCGATCAAGAGTAAAAATGGATGTTGTAATTTAATGTATGTTAAACTTTTTATCTTGGTTAAAATAAAAATAAAATAAAAATCAACTATTAATTTTATTAATTTTTATAAATTACTAATAGTAATTTTTAAGCTCCAGTTTTATGATAACCCATGG
>APFE030623888.1:59542-82487 GCA_000404065.3 Pinus taeda
TTCTCCAGATCTCCAAAACATTTTGGACAATCATTCCAAGGTATTTGAGACTCCCAAAGGCCTCCCACCTATTCATTTGATTCCACGAAGTGTTCCTTAGGGAAAATTTTAAGAACCCCCCCTAAATTTATAAGTATAATAAATGGGCGAATCTCCATGGTATATAGGTATATTTGAGACTCCCAAAGGTCTCCCACCTATTCATTTGATTCCATGAAGTGTTCCTCAGGGAAAATTTTAAGAACCCCCCTAAATTTATAAGTATAATAAATGGGCGAAGCTCCATTGATTACAATGTTGTTTTACATTTAAATAAATGGGTTGCAAATCTTCACATAGATCCTTCACTCTCATGTATCATTCTTTCTTACCATATTTTCATAATATTCATTTTCTTATTCCAATATTTATGTGAATATAAAAGTAAGTATTGATATGTATAATATTTTTGATTCATAAAAAAACATTACAACTATCAAAGCATTTAAATTAAATATGTATATATGATTATCTTAAACATTCCATAAAATTTATTTCACAATTCCAATTCCACTTGTACCTTAATTATGATATAAAATAGCTACTATAGCTAGTATATCAATAATAAATATATAATCTATATATATATATATATTATATAATATATATATATATATATATATATATATATATTATTATATATATAATTTTCTTAAAAAATTAAATCAATTTGAAGTTGGTTAATTCAAAATAAACCATGATATTTCTATTAAAATTGTTTTATTTTACAATGTAAGTAAACCAGCATGAAATTATGGATGCCCATGTTATATATTGCTCTTAAGCAGTCTTAGTTTTTATATAGAGAGAGTTATATTATTATAAATAAAATGCTCAAATAAAAGATAGTTATTAATGTCATTAAAAAGATAATATGCACATAAGAATTGTATTTAATTATTAGGAGTCTGAGACTGTTGAGGGCATAAAATGAGGCAGTCTACCTATGCTACTACCCCTCTTGCTTCACATTTGATGGCGCAATCTGGGCATGATGGCGTGGAGATGAAGAGACTGCCTGTGAGAGGTTGGCACTAAGTGGAGCTCTGAGGTGGATGGCTCAGAAAGCTTAGAATCGAAATTCAAGTCGCAAATCAAGCTCTGAGAGTAATGGTTGCCCTGTCCAAACTCTATGCAACAGAGAATGTTGCATCACCTGCCTGTTGCAGTGCATGTACTTGGCTCTACTGCAACCAGGGGGCACTTGCAACTCAGAGGCAGAGGAGTTGAAACAAAGGAGGTGGGTCGAATATTACCTAAGGGCTCCATGATGCAAAGCTGAGGCATGATGGCACTAGTGAGTTGATTCAATTGTCGAATTGAACGGAATTTACTACTACTGCGAAACAGTTTAATTGCTTTATGTGCAGGCTTACAAGTGGCCATGTGGCTATGCCACTTTCTGTCCTATTCCTCTGCCATCATATCAGTCTTGGCATACACCTGCATTCGAGAGTTTTTCTTCTTTGTGCACCAAGTCAGTACATTCCTATAATTGAGTGCTATCATTGAGGACGGTGAGGGATCCTGATTGGAGTACCTGATCATAGTCTACCCTTGTATTTGCCAGAAGATCAGCAACCTTGTTGCCCTCTCTCTTCACATGATTGAAGGTGATAGCTCTCCTATTTTTTAGCCATTGCTCAATGAGTTCTAAACGAGCCACCAGTCTCCAACTAGTGGCCACTTTCGAAGCCGAGGTCCCCAGATGTATTTGGGTAGCCATGTTGATGAGGATTTGGGAATCCCCTTCTATTATAACAGGGTGAAAACTATGTTGATTAGACAAACATAGTCCCTGCCATAATCCTTCCAGTTCTGCTGAGTTATTCTATCCTAGCCAATTGATCCAAAGTACAGTAATAGAGGGGTGCCTTCATGATTCCTAAATATGCTTCCATATCTTGCTTTGTCAAGGTTGCTTTTGAGGCCCCGTCGAAATTTAGTTTGATCCCATTTGCTGGAGGGGGATTCCATTAAGTGGAAGGCCTAGAAGTGGTAGTTGAGATGTTGTGATCATCCTGAACCTGCGGAATCCGTATATTCCAATTCTCCAAATATTTTGTTCCTGTGCCTGAGTGGGTAGATCCTCTGCCTGCAATTTATGGACAACCAAGGTTCTTGAATATTCTGGCAGAAGTTGCTCCAAATGGTGTCCAAGGGAGTGCATTGGTTTTTAAAGATTCTCTTTTTTCTTTCTTTCCAAATTATTTTATTGATAATATTAAAATTAAGTAAAAAATTAATAAAAACTTTAAATTGAACCCAAAATAAATAATCTTAAATTTATGTAACTTTTTATAAAATACTTATTATAATTAAAAATTCATTTAAAATTTTATTAGAATAATTAATTTTCTTCTAAGGGTTTCTTTGTAATTTAAAATTGCAAAATTATTTTATTTATTTTAAAAATTGAGAGTGAGTTTAATTTATTATTATCTGAATTATATTTAAAATAAACATATATTATCAAATAGATCTAAAAAATAATTAATATATTTATTATACAGATAAATATATCTTATTTTTTGAAATAGGGGTTTAAGAGAATTTTTAATTTTAATATTTATAATTTTTTATATTAGTAATGATGTTGATTCAATTTATCTAAACTAATTAATATCACCTCTTTTTTTCAATTTGTGGAAATGTATTATATTCTATTTCCATTCAATTTTTATTTCTAAGATTAAACTTATTAAGTTATGTTTTTGTTGTTATATTTTTTTAAAAGCTTAGAGGATTCTAATGTCCAAGCTAAGTTGATCATTTCCATCACCGAAAATTAAGAGAAGCCCTTGGAATTGAAATGAAGAATAAAACTCTTAATAGAGATGATGGATGGAAATTAAAGAGCTAGTGGGTTACTTTTCTTTGTGGGTACCCCTTAGTTTCCTCTTATTTCTTGGTTGATTTAAGTTTTGTTTTAGGAAATTTTTTATTTACTATTATTTTTATTTTTTTATATTTTAATATTTTTTAATAATTTCTTATATTTTTAATTTTTATATTTTTTTAAATATTTTTAATTTTTTTAAGTAAGAAATTCTTAATGAATTAACATATTCTAATCAATGTGTAATTTAAAATTAATAATATCATGTTTGTTTCTTTTAAGATAATATAGTTGTCATACCTCTTCCTGTTAATATATTTGGTAGAAACATTATAATAAAAAAAAATTGTATATGGACACAAATTTACAAGTTTACCACTGCATATTTTTTTTAACTCATAAACATTTATTGGGTTGTACAACTATGTAATTGCGACATGATTCCACTATTGAAAATCCCGAACTTAGTGTTTGGATTATATGTCAATGGTGTTGTTGCATTTATTACTCATGTGCAGGGCTTTCCTTCTACGTTTATTATCAACTCTTTGATTTCTTAAATCTTATAGTCTTATGGTTTGCTGCTTTGCTAATTTGGATAATTCTGGATGTGCATTGGATGCCTCATCCATTCCCTATACGTGGCACTGGCAGATCTGATCTGCTACAGCTGCCACCTTGGGGTCCTCATCGTATCGATGGTGGTAAATCCAGACGGGAGATCCAACGGCCAAAGTTGTTTATGATGAACTACACCTCCCTTAGTGCTTAAACAATGTCTCATTTTCCCAGTAGCTCTCACGTCACCTTCTCCGTCTCCTGCTTCTGTCCGTGGGCTTGCTCAACTTTTGTTCTAGAGTTCTGATGAGGATGGAAAGCTCTCAGGGTTCTGGTTCTTGGCCTTACCTCCAGAGATAGCAACTCGGGTGAGTTAGTAATGGATTTGCTTTTCTCACAGCATTGCTGCTTAATTTTCTAGAAAAAGGTTGAGCTATTACAGGCTATGGCATTCTCTGAATTTTTAACTTATTTGCGATGTTTTGTTTTGTAGGAACACCCTGCTACAGGACCCAAGACTATGGTTGCTACCAGATGGGATCCGTGTCTATCTTGAATAGCGGTAACACCCGAGGGTTTCCACCGGGTATGAAGGTTTTTCCAACCTGGTTTTCATTCGGTATGGATATATTTCTTTAGGTGTTGAAGCTAGGGTTTCAAATTTCTATTGCAGAAGGGTTTATCCTCTCTTTTGTGTAAGCTAGTTATTTATTTGGGCATGCCTTTGAAGGTCAAGGATAGTTTGAATACACTTCTATGGAGAGTCCTTAACCCTCTGGTTTTGGTCCAGAAGCCTTGGACATGGACATAATGTTTGTATTAAGCTTATTGTTTTTGAGGAGGGTTTTTCCCCTCAGTAGAACTGTTGAGCCACTATGGCCACTTCTTGAAATTGCAAACTTTGCAAGATTGTTTCTCATGTTTTAGTCTCAATTCCGAATGGTGCTTCATCTAGATTTACATCTTGAGTTTATTTCTGTATATATAAATTGACGTTCTGCAATCTTTCATGTATTTCATATTCTCAGTTGTGTACAGCTTATAATGATTAAAATAGATTTATGTGATGCTGCCTTGAATTTCTAGCTTTTTGCTTATTTTCTATGCTTATCTGGTTACTCTATTATGTAATAGTTTAGAATGGAAGTCGTCTCTATTCCTTGCTATATAATATATATATATATATATAATATATATATATATAATATAATATATATATATATAGTATATATATATATATAATAGTTCTTGGCGTTCTTCTAAGTTGGAAATTATTCTCGTTAGTATAGTCATTTGAGGGTTTGTACCCAGTTGGGGTTTAGCAAATCTACCACCAGGATATGCGGTTGAACGTAGGAATTACAAAACTATTATATAGCCCTTCTAAATCGATTTTGCTATGCGCTACAGGGTTTAGGCCTGAGTCAACAATCTCAGGGTCTTGGGTCACCACTGTATGCGTTGGTATTTTCTTGAAAGAACTCTGCAAAAAGAGAAACTACAAATAAATTTGAAGAAATGTAGTTTCATGAAGGAAGAACTAGTTTACTTGGGATTTGTAGTTTCTAAAGAAGGCTTGAAGATGGATCCAAAGAAGGTCCAAGCAATTTGAAACTGGCCTACTCCCAAAAGCATATTTGAAGTAAGAAGCTTCCATGGACTTGCAAGTTTTTATAGGAAGTTTATCAAAGGTTTTAGTTAGATTTGTGCACCAATCCTTGAGACAATCAAGGAGATCAATCAGCCATTTAAGTGGACAGAAGCAGCAGATAGAAATTTTAATTTGTTGAAGAAGAAAATCGTAGAGGAGTCAATTTTAGCTTTGCCTAATTTTGAGAAAGTCTTTCAAGTAGAAACAGATGCTAGTGGAGTTGCAGTTGGCACAGTTCTGATTCAGGAGCAAAGGCCGATAACATATTTCAGTGAGAACTTGAATGATGCGAACAAGAAATATTCTTCTTATGCTAAAGAGTATTATGCTATTGTGCAAGCCTTAAAGAAATGGAGACATTATTTGCTGCCAAAGGAATTCATATTATATTCGGAAAATCATGCCTTACAATTCATTAATAACCAGCCGAAGCTGAATCAAAAACATTCCAAGTGGGTAAAAATTCTGCAAAGCTTTACTTTTGTAATAAAGCATAAGAGTGGTAAGTCAAATAAAGTAGTAGATGCATTCAGCAGGGTAAGTTTTATTATGCAAGAATTCAAAGTGGGTGTTGTAGGATTTGAGGAAATGATTGAAATGTACAGGGATGATGAAGATTTCAGAGATATCTACACAACAGTTCAGAATCCAATGAGCCATAACAGAAGTCAGTGGTTGGACTACCTCATTCAAGGAGGCCTATTATTTAAAAGCAACAAGTTGTGTATTCCCAAATTTTCCATGAGGGAAAACATAATAAAGGAAAAACATAATGGAGGATTATCTGGTCATTTTGGATAAGATAAAACCTTCGCTCAGGTGAATGCTTTTTATTATTGGCCAAAAATTCAAACTAATGCTAAGAAGTTTGTTGAGAAATGTAAGATATGTCAGCATGCAAAAGGAACGAGTCAGAATACAGGAGTATATCAACCATTTCCAATACCAAATTGACTGTGGGATGCAGTTAGCATGGATTTTGTTCTAGGATTACCAAAAACTCGGAGAGGAAATGATTCCATTTATGTTGTAGTAGATAGCTTTTCTAAAATGGCACATTTCATTTCATGTAGGAAAACTAGTGATGCAACACACATAGCTAATTTATTCTTTTCAGAGATTGTAACATTGCATGGGTTACCTATAAGTATTGTATCTGATCGAGATACCAGGTTTGTAGGGCATTTCTAGAGGATTCTTTTGAAGAAACTGGGAGCTAACCTTAGTTCTAGTTCAGCATACCATCCTCAAACAGATGGACAGACTGAAGTAGTGAATAGAAGCTTGGGGATTATATTAAGAAGTTTAGTATATCAAAATCCAAAACAATGGGATTTAGCACTAGCTCAAGATGAGTTTGCTTACAATGATACTCCAAACTGAAGCACTGGAATGAGTCCATTTCAGATTGTCTTTGGAATGCACCCAAGAGGTGTGTATGAGCTCAAGAATTTGGGAAAATAGGAAACCAGGATTGCAAAAGTTGAAGAATTTGCATAATAGATGTAGAGATTACAGGAAGAAGTCAAAGGCAAATTGCAAGAATGCAACAACAAAAACAAACAGGGAGTAGATCTGAAAAGAAGAGAGAAAGAATTCCAAGTGGAAGACTTAGTGATGGTGCATTTGAGGAAAGAGAGATTTCCTACTAAAACTTACAACAAACTGAAAATGAAAAAGATAGGACCTTGTAAAATTGTAAGAAAATTTTCGGCCAATTCATATGAGATTGAGTTGCCAAAAGGGATTGGAATATCCCCCATTTTTAATGTTACGGATTTGTATCCATACAAAGAGGCAGAGACAGAGTTGAAGGAGGAAGCTACGAGGGATGAAGTTCAAACTGTGAACTGGGAAGAACAAATGCCAAAGACAACAAAGAAGGAAGTGGAAGTTGTTTTGGAGAAGAGAGTATCAAAAGAAACAGAGGACTAACTTCTTTCCAGTATCTACTCAGATGGAAAGGACAGCCAGTGGAGGATGCTAGCTAGTTGATAGCAGCAGAACTACAAAAGCATGGAGTAAGTCCTAAAGGTTTGAAGGACGATTCTTTTCTTCCTCGGGAGTCTGATGCAGGAGCATCTGAACTTAGCCAGCAATGTGAAAGGTTGTTCACATGTTGTGGCTAAACAAGTTGAATTTCATTTACTGATTGGTCAAAAGCCAGTTTTACTATGAGGGTTGGATCTCTGAAGGAATAAATTGTAATTCATTATTGCAATAAGTTAGAGACTGTCCTATTTTAGGTTCAGAAATAGAAATTGTTAGCATAGTCCATCCTATTTTTGAATGGTTCTGTGCAATTTTAGTTTATGACTAGAATGTTTTCAGTTTCCTGAATGTTTTAGGGGCATTATATATTCCGGTTTTATTTTTATAAATATATCAAAAAGGTTCCACCATTTAAGAATTCCTTTTCAAGAATCATTTTCTCATGCAAATCTTTCCTATGCTTGAAATGTTCTGGTTAATAGTTAATAGTTATTACTATAACTGAGTATTCATACGAATGACTACCAGTTAATTTTTTTCCATTGATTATTCCTCAGTTTTTGATAAGCAGAGTAAAGGAATAACTCCATTATCTAATTTCTTGTTATATAATGAGCAGAGTATAAAATAACTCTATTGTCTATTTCTTGCTAATTTAAGAGCAGAGTATAGTAATAACTCTTTTGTTTTCTCAGGCCCTTCATACCACTAGAATATGTATCAATACAGTGAAACGTACCACCATTATCTTCTTTATTTTATGCCTCAGAATGCCTTTTAGGTATTTCCACTTACCTGTGATGTTGTAGCTTATGAAGCTCTCCAAAAGCTGAGATCACCTTTGTTCTCCCGGTGCCAGTCTACCACCCGTCCTTGAGATTCGTCTTTCAAGACCAAAATCTCCCCCTAGCTTACTTGCAAGACCACAGTCCTCAACAAGTTGCTCACAAATCATGCATTGCTATTTGGTCATCACCAGACTTAGCCATTTTCCCCCTTTCCTGACTGTCCCTATAGCATAGTTTTTCCCTCCCCCCTCTTCCTTTTCTTTGGAAGCCTTTTCTAGTTAGGGGAGGTAGTTAGGGTTGTATTTCCAGCAACTGTCTTTTCCAACTTCCCTTTTCAGAAGTTACCAGTTTTGTTGATACTTAAATCATTTCTCATTTTCAATAATTAAAAATATTATTTAATTCAAATAGATAATAACTCTAAATATTCAGTTTGTTCTTACTACGGTAAAATAAAATATTTACATTTTCCTGGGGACATTACATCTCCCCCTCCTGAAATCAAACATGGTCTCGATGTTTTCCGGCCATGAACAATCCTTGATAAGTTTCTCTCATGAGTTGTTCATCCTCCCAGCTGGCCTCGTCTAGCCCAAAGTTCTGCCATTACACTTTAACCTGGGTGATGGCTCATTTCTGCAGCGTTACTTCTCTCTGATCGAGTATATTCAACGGCTCAACCAAGATTTCTCCTTCCGGCTCGACCTAAAACACACAACATTTTAAGTCAGTTTTTTTTTCCTTAGCCACAACTTGATTGGTTTACCAAAGATACTTTCTTACATGTATGTCCTGCCAGTTGATTACATGTTTAGGGTCATAAACAAATTTTTTTAATACTGATACATGGAGGACATTGTGGACCCATATATGACTTGGCAGAGCGAGCTGGTATGCCACTGGCCCAACTCTCGCTAAGATCTGAAAAGGTCCACAAAACTGGGGTGCTAGCTTGGAGCTCCCACTCCATTGTAACGTGCTTATATTAGCTCGAATTCTCACATACACATGATCACCTACTTGATATTCCTTAAAATTTCTCTTTCGGTCTCCAAAGTTCTTTTGCCTGTCTTGGGCTGCCTTTAGATTGGACCGTACCTTCTTGACCATTTCTTCCATCTCCTTAAGCATTTTGGGACCCAACATCAGCCTGTCTCCTGGTGCACCCGAGCTTGAGGGTGTGCGGCATTTTGGTCCATACAGCACTTCAAACAGGCTTGTTTGTAAGGATGTATGATAGCTATTATTGTACGCAAACTCAACCAAGTGCAAATAATCTTCCCACTTGGATGGTTGTTGCATTACATATGATCTTAGCATATCTTCCACAACCTGATTCACCCATTTTTTTTGTCCGTCGGTCTGAGGATGATAAGCAGTACTGAAATTCAGTTGAGTTCCCAATTCTCCAAACAGACTTCTCCAAAATACCGATGTAAATTTTACATCACAGTCATAAATTATTGTTTTTGGTAACCCATGCAGCCTAAAAATATGCTACATAAAGATATGGGCAATCTATATAGCTCTGTAAGTAGATTGCACTAGTATAAAATGGGCTGATTTTCTTAGCTTGTCCACCACCACCATGATGGAATCATTGTTTTTATTTTTTTACTTGGGTAAACCTGTTATGAAGTCCATAGAGATGGTTTACCATTTCCACTCCGGAATTGGTAGTGGATGTAATAACCCAGCAGGGTTCTAGTCTTCCACTTTAATTTGTTGGCATTCCAGACAATGGGTTAAGTATTCAGCCACGTCTTTCTTCATCCCCAACCAATAATATTCCTTCTAGAGTGCAGTGATCATTTTCTAATATCCTAGGTGCCTAGCATAATGACTTTTATGAAATTCATCTAAAATCAAGTTTTTAATGTTATTTTGGTTGGGAAATACAGCCTTTTTTTATAATACAGCATACCAGTAGCATCCATAGCATATCCTTGCTGATTTTCTTCGCTAGTTGAATTCTAAACTTGTTGTCCTATTTATTGATATGTTGCATCTTGTCCTGCTACCTTTTTAATCATTTCCTCAAAGGTACTTTGCCCCTCATTGCAAGAAATCTCATAGAGACATTGTATTTTTTGACTTAAAGTGTCCGCTACTCGGTTCTCTTTCCCTTTCAGATGCTTAATCTCAAAGTAAAAACCACTTAACAAATCCACCCACCATGCTTTCCTAGAATTTAAAGTGGGCTGACTAAAATAATTAGTCAAGTTGTGATGGTCGGTCAATAATAGAAACTTTTTACCCATTAAATAGTGATGCCACATTTTTAAGGCGTGAATAATAGCTGCCAACTCCAAATCATAAGCTGAATATTTCTGCTCATGTTCTTTTAATTTCCTAGACTCATAGGCAATTACCTTTCCTTCTTGCATCAGTACCCCTCCTACCCCTTCCTTACTCACATTAGTAAACACCACATAGTCCTTACCCAGATCCGCTATACTTAATATAGGTGATGTGGTGAGCAGATGCTTGAGTTGTTCAAAACTTCTTTGGCATTCTACAGTCCATTTAAAAATTTTTCCTTTTTTCTGCAAGGAAGTGATAGGGTAAGCCACTCTTGGAAATCCTTCCACAAACCACCTATAGTAACCCTCTAGGCCCATGAAGGATCTTATGTCCACCACGTCCTTTGGCACGAGCCATTCCATTATGGTCCTTATCTTTTCAGGATCCACAGTGATCCCATCTTTAGTGGTTATATGTCCCAAGTACTATATTTGTTCCTTAAAGAAATTGCACTTGTTGTACTTGGCATATAATTGGTGCTCTCAGAGAGTTTGTAATACCAATCTGAGGTGCTCCTTGTGTTCCTGGGAATATATCATTATATCTTCGATAAAAATTAACACAAACTTGTCTAAATACTAATGAAATATGTTGTTCATTAAGCACATAAAGGTTGCGGGGGCATTGGTTAACCCAAATCGTAACACCACAAACTCATAGTGTCCATATCATGTTCTAAAAGTTGGTTTGGCTATGTCTTCTTCTTTAATTCTAATTTGGTGGTATCTTGATCGTAAATCAATTTTTGAGAATATCGTTGCCCCTTTTACCTGATCAAAAAGTTCATCAATACGGGGTAAAGGGTATTTATTCTTGATTGTCAATTTATTCAACTGACGATAGTCCATACATATACGAAGGGTCCCATCCTTCTTTTTAATGAACAACATCGGGGCTCCCCTGGGTGACACACTGGGGTGGATGTAATTTTTGTCCAACAGCTCCTGCAACTGCATCTTTAACTCTATCAATTTTGGTGCTCATTCTATAAGGAGCTCGAGATACCGGGGTTGTCCCTAGCACCAATTAGATAGTGAAGTTTATGTCTCTCTTGGGTGGCAGTCCTGGTATCTCCTCTGAAAACACATCTGTAAAATCTCGTACCATCAGGATACATTCCAATGCGGCAGTTTTTTCTTTTGAGTTGGCATAACCCACTTGGATGGCATAAATCTGACATCCTTTTCTGATACACTTCACCAACTGAGAAGTGGTTATTGGCGGAATCTGCACTGGCCTCTTAATACCTTGCATCTCCTGCTTTTCTCCGAGTTCATCCCTGTAGCAGATAGTCTTTGTTTTATAGTTTATAATGGACTAGTGTTTTTCCAACCAATCCATGCCTATCAACACATCATATGAACCAAGGACGAGCACATTTAAATCTTCCATCACCAGTTGTCCTACTATATTCAAAGGGCAGTTATTGACCTTAGCTAGCACATGTCTCTTTGCCCCTGTTGCCAGCTGTACTAGCCAAGGGTCTTTAAATTTAATAGTTTGTAACTTACATTGTTCCATAGCCTTAGGACTAACATAGCTTAACGTAGCTCCAGGATAAAACAGCTATAGTATAATCAAAGATCTTACCTAGTATTCTGCCTTACGATCTTCTAGAGCAGCATTAATTCTTGGTAAACTCTATCCCACATCGCCAACTGTAAATGTTTCCTGTATCTGTGAAACTTGTTCGTTACCCTTTCGATGAGGACAGTTTTTAATGTAATGAGGCCCTCCATAGCCCTAGAATTGTAATGGAGGCCTTGCTTTCCCTTCATTGTCAATTTTTCTAGATTGTTCGTTGATTCTGGATTCAATGGGTGGCTTTAATCTGAGAAGGTTCTTCTATATATTTCTGTTGTTTTTCCCCTTGGCAAATCCTTTGTTAACACTACTGCTATTTCCTTTAGTATTCCCAGCCATCTTATTACTTCTCTTATTAACCCACCCTTTCCCTAGAATTTCTCCTTTCTTCTTACTTTGCTAATAACAAATCATGGCCTTTCATATCACCTCATCCATCGTTTTTGGGTTATCAAACTCAATCCTTTCCCTCATTGTCAAAGGTAAACTACTGACGAACTGCTATAACTTAGCCTTCTCCTCTCGTATGTAAGGCACATAATGGAGTAACGAGGTAAATCGGGTGATAAACTCATCCATTGTTTGTTGTCCAAGTCACAGATCATGGAATTCCCTTGCTTTCTTTACATAAAATTGTTTAGTCAGGTATCTTTCCTTGAAATTTTTTTGAAATTTTTCCCAAGCTATATTTTGTTCACTTACCCCTCGTACAATCTTGACCTCTTCCCACCACAGGGTGGCCTTCCCTTGCAATTGGAAAATGGCCAGCCATGCCTTGAGGTTGTGATCATATTTGTATAGGTGAAAATATGTGTTCATATTAATCAACCAAGCCTCGGTTGCCTCCTTCAACTCTCCATCAAAGTGTGGCGATTTTATTTTCTGGAACTCCCCTTGTAATTCTATTTGATGTCTTGTGCTCAGAAGCATTATCTGACTTTTCTTCTCGATTCTCTAATTCCTGAACTACCTTTAATATCACAAGGTTCGTATTACGAGCCTCCTCTCCTAGATATACCCATATCTCAAGATTAGTTTCAGGGCCTATTGCAGGTCCCTGACCCACCACAAACCTGTGCAGAACACTATCCGTTCTCCTCATATCGGTTGTCGGCTGTTTCCTGTGCTTAGCACAAGGAGAGAAATAAAAGAAAAGGTTAACACATTAACTGTTTGTTTAAAAAAAAAATACACATTATCTGTTTATTCTCCATTCACAAATTTTCCAAAGGCCACAGGTTTTGAATCCTTGGCTCTGATACCTCTTGTCATATCTCCTATTAATATATTTGGTAAAAACATTATAATAAAAAAAATTGTATATGGACACGAATTTACAACTTTACCACTGCATATTTTTTTTAACACATAACCATTTATTGGGTTGTACAGTTGCGTAATTGCGACATGATTCCACTATTGAAAATCTCGAACTTAGTGTTTGGATTATATGTCAATGGTGTTGTTTCATTTATTACTCATGCGTAGGGCTTTCCCTCCATGTTTATTATCAAACCTTTGATTTCTTAAATCTTATAGTCTTATGGTTTGCTGCTTTGGTAATTTGGATAATTCTGGATGTGCATTGAATGCCTGCTCCATTCCCTGTACGTGGCATGGGCATATCTGACCTGCTATAGTTGCCACCTCAGGGGTCCTCATCATATCGACGGTGGTAAATCCTAATGGGCGATCCAACAACTGGAGTTGTTTCCAATGATCTACACCTCCCTTAGTGCTAAAACGATGTCTCATTTTCCCAATAGCTCTCATGTCACCTGCTCCATCTCCTTCTTCCATCTGCAGGCTCGCTCAGCTTTCGTTCCAAAGTTCTGATGAGGATGGAAAGCTCTCAAGGTTCCAGTTCTTGGTCTTACCTCCAGAGATAGCATCCCAGGTGAGTTAGTAATGGATTTGTTTTTCTCACATCATTGCTGCTTAATTTTCTAGTAGAAGGTTGAGCTATTACAGGCTATGGCATTCTCTAAATTTTTAACTTATTTGCGATGTTTTGTTTTGTAGGAATGCCCTGCTACAGGACCCAAGACCATGGTTTCTACCAGATGGGATCCGTGTCTATCTTGAACAAGGGTAACACCTAAGGGTTTCCACCAAGTATGAAGGTTTTTCCAACCTGGTTTTTCATTTAGCATGGATATATTTATTTAGATGATGAAGCTAGGGTTTCAAATTTCTATCGCAGAAGGGTTCATCCTCTTCTTCTGTGTAAGCTCGTTGTTTATTTGGGCATGCCTTCGAAGGTTAAGGATTGTTTGAATATGCTTCCGTGGAGAGTCCTTAACCCTCTAGTTTTGGTCCAAAAGCCTTGGACATGGACATAATGTTTGTATTAAGCTTATTGCTTTTGAGGAGGGTTTTACCCATCAGTAGAACTATTGAGCCACTATGGCCACTTCCTGAAATTGCAAACATTGTAAGATTGTTTCTCATGTTTTAGTCTCGGTTCCGAATGGCACCTCATTTGGATTTACATCCTGAGTTTATTTATGTATATATAAATTGTCGTTATGCAATCTATCATGTATTTCATATTTCAGGTTGTGTACAGCTCAGAATGATTAAAATAGATTTATGCGATGCTGCCTTGAATTTCTGGCTTTTCACCTATTTTCTATGCTTATCTAGTTACTCTACTCTGTAATAGTTTTAGAATGGAAGTCATCTCTATCTCTGCAATATATATATATATAATATATATATATTATATATATATATATATATATATAATATATATATATATATATATATAATATATATATATATATATATATATATATATATATATATATATATATAGTTCCTAGCATTCTTCTTAGTTGGAAATTATTGCCATCGGTATAGTCATTTGAGGGTTTATACCAAGTTGGGGTTTAGCAAATCTACCACCAGGATATAGGGTTGAACGTAGGAATTACGGAACTATTATATAACCCTTGTAAATTGATTTTCCTATGCACTACTGGGTTTAGGCCTGAGCCAACAATCTTAGGGTCTTGGGTCACCATTGTATGCACTGGTATTCTAGTTTAAATTCTCTGTTGTAGTGCTATTACCAATACCTAGTCAATAGGAATGTGATTCACTATTTCTCCGCCAAGGCGACCCTGTTTTTTTTTAAAGGAAAAATAGTTTGTCCTATTTCTGAATGGTTCTATGCAATTTCGGTTTATGACTAGAATGTTTTCAGTTTCCTTAAAATTTCAGGGGCATTATATATTTCGGTTTTCTTTTTATAAATATATCAGAAAGGTTCCACTATTTAAGAATTCCTTTTCAAGAATCGTTTTCTCATGCAAATCTTTCCTACACTTGAAATGTCTTGGTTAACAGTTAATAGTTATTACTATAATAGAGTATTCATATGAATGACCACCAGTTAATTTTGTTGCCATTGATTATTCCTTAGTTTTTAATAAGCAGAGTAAAGGAATAACTCCATTATCTGTTTTCTTGTTATATAATGAGCAGAGTATAAAATAACTCTCTTGTATATTTCTTGCTAATTTAAGAGCAGAGTATAGTAATAACTCTATTGTTTGCTCAGGCCCTTCATACCACTAGATAATGTATCAATATAGTAAAACGTACTACCATTATCTTCTTTATTTTATGCCTCAGAATGCCTTTTAGGTATTTCCACTTACCTGTGATGTTGTAGCTTATGAAGCTCTCCAAAAGCCGAGATCACCTCTGTTTTCCCACTACCAGTCTATCACCCGTCCTTGAGATTCGTCTTTCAGGACCAGAATCTCCCCCCCTAGCTTACTTGCAAGACCACAGTCCTCAACAAGTTGCTCGCAAATCGTGCATTGCTATCTGGTCATCACTAGACTTAGCCATTTCCCCCTTTCTTGCATGTCCCTACAGCGCAGTTTTTCCCTCCCCCCTCTTCCTTTTCTTTGGAAGCCTTTTCCAGTTAAGGGAGGTATTTAGGGTTGTATTACTAGTAATCATCTTTTCCAACTTCCCTTCTCAGAAGTTACCAATTCTGATGATACTCAAATCTTTTCTCATTTTCAATAATTAAAAATATTATTTAATTCAAATAGATAATAACACTAAATATTTAGTTTGTTCTTACTACAGTAAAATAAAATATTTACATTTTCCTGGGTACATTACATCTCCCCCTCCTGAAATCAAACATCGTCCTGATGTTTTCCAGCCATGAACAGTCCTATATAAGCTTCTCCCATGAGTTGTTCATCCTCCCAGGTGGCCTCATCTAGCCCAAAGTGTTGCCATTGCACTTTAACCTGGGTGATGGCTCGTTTCTGCAGTGTTACTTCTCTCTAATCGAGTATATTCAGCGGCTCGACCAATATTTCTCCTTTCGGCTCAACTTGAAACACCCAACATTTTAAGTTAGTTTTTTTTTCCTTAGCCACGATCTGATTGGTTTACCAAAGATACTTTCTTACCTATATTTCCTGCCAGCTGATTACATGCTTAGGGTCATAAACATACTTTTTTAATACCGATACATGTAAGATGTTGTGGACCCATATATGACTTGGCAGAGCAAGTTGGTATGCCACCAGCCCAACTCTCGCTAAAATCTGAAAAGGTCCACAAAACCAGGGTGCTACATTTGAAATAATATAAACACCACTTTTGGGACTTATCGGGTCCAAGTAATATTATATATATCGCATCGCTCAATCAGATCGGCGCATGTCACAAGCCTGTTCCCAAACCCTGGGGATATGCAATTGCCAACATATCGCATCAACACTTTGGAGCGGAAGCAGTAAAGCATATGTGAGCATATTGCGATTGCCGACAGCGATTAATGATATCGCATCGGACCTCCGCCAAAGGGAAGATTCGATATAAGGGTCTTACAACTACTAATTGCTGATAAGATGATTAAATCTTGATCGTCCAATCAGCTAGATCTCGATCCACAACATTAACACATATATTTATTTAAAAAGGAAAAAAGGAATTGTTTTGGCATTTCAAGGGTATTTCGATCCCAAAAGGAAAAAGAATTTTTTTAAACCTTTTCACAGGCCTTTGGGTTCTGAAAGGAAAAGGCATATTATTCAATAAAAAGGGGTGTTTGGCGAGGTGATTGTTGGGTCATTTTGATCCTTTTAGTGGGTTTATAGAAAACCATTTTTTCCGCAGCATCATTTGTGGTATCAGAGCAAAAGAAATGGTTCTTTGTAGCAAATATGATGCCAAGGAGAGGCATTGGTCGAGGAATACCTGAACCAAATGCAATCCTACTGGAAGAGGTACGAAGTCTGCATATGAGAATGGAGTCAATTGAGACTGCCTAGAGAAGAGCACCTGATGAAGGAACTGAGAGTTCTTCATAAGAATCTCCTGTAGAGGAGGCAGTAGACAAAGACAATGAAACTTCCAAAATCATTAAGATGTTGGTGAAAGTAAAAGGAAAACCTAAGGTGGAAATTTAGATGAAGGGAGTTTGAATGCAGAAGAGCTAATGGATTAGGTCAGATCCTTAGACCAGTACTTTGACTATGAAGAGGTTGATGAGAGGAAGAAGGTGAAGTTTACAGTTACCAAATTGAGGGGTCATGCAGCTATCTAGTGGGACGAGTTACAGACATCAAGAATGAGGAAACGGAAGTCCAAGATCAAGCTATGGGACAAAATGGTAAGTAAAATGAAAGCCAATTTTTTTCCTAAAGACTATCATTTGAATCTTTTTAAACAATTGCAAAATTTAAGGCAAAAAGGATTGTTTGTTAAAGAATATACAAAAGAGTTTTATAGATTGAGTATTAGAGCAAGGCATGTAGAGGATGATATGGAAAATATAGCTAGATATATCAATGGCTTAAGGTATGATATACAATATGAGATTAGCTCGTTGAGTCTGAAAACTGTTGAGGATGCCTATTAAGAAAGTTTGAAGGCAGAAGAGAACATATTGAGGAAATAGAGTCAAAGGAATAGAGGAAAAAGCTTAGAAAGAGGTAGGGGAACTACCAGACCAAGGGGACAATAGCACCAGCATGAAGCAAGAAGCTCAAGTAGCAAACCACCACAGAGGGGAGAATCTAGCAGAGGAAGATTTGCACCCAAAGGAAGAGGGCGAGGAAGAGATGTCCAATGTTATACATGTGGAGAATGGGGACACATGTCATGGGACTGTCCTCATAACAAATCGGCAAGTTAGAGGAGTGCAAATGTGGCTGAGGCAAAGCTAGAGCCACCTCAACTTATGGAAAAGGAAGAACCCCCTGAAGAAGGTAAATCACTAGTATTGAGAAGGACTTTGCTTAGGGCAGAGCTAGAGATTAGAGAACTAGCACAGAGGAAGAATTTGTTTAGGACTACTTTCAAATCCAAAGGTAAGTGTTGCAAAGTAATAATTGATAGTGGAAGCACTGACAATATTGTTTCTACAGAGATGGTGGACAAGCTCGGACTAGCAAATACCATGCACCCTACTCCTTATAAAGTGTCAGGGTTATAGAAGGGACATCAAATTATTGTGACTGAATAGTGCAAGGTGGAGATACAAATTGGTACGTACAAAGATGTGATATTCTATGATGTAATGCCCATGGATGTATGTCATGTATTCCTGGGAAGACCGTGGCAATTTGATCGAAAAGTTATTCATGACGGAAGGAGAAACACATACTTTGGAGAAAGATGGAACTAAACACACATTAATGCCATAGAAGGACAATGCTAACAAAGGAACACCTGGAAGTAGTGTTATGCCGATAAGTGGAAAGGAGTTACTGCAGGTAGTGAAGAATGAGGAGTTGCATTTTGCTATTATGGGAAGACCAAAGGTAATTTTGACTTCCACAAACTTGAATGATTTGCTTGAAGAAGTTAAAACGATGTTAGATGATTTTGTGTATATTATTGTGGATGAGTTGTCGAATGCATTACGACCGATTAGGAGTATTAGTTATCACATTGACTTAATACCAGTAGCAAGCTTGCCAAATAAAGAAGCATATAGACTAACTCCTCAAGAGAATGTAGAAGTTGGAAGGCAAGTGCAAGAGCTGATGGATAAGGGGCTGATCAGAGAAAGTCTTAGTCCATGTGTTGTGCCAACAGTACTCACCACAAAGAAAGGAGGAGAATGGCGCATGTGCACAAATTCCAAAGTTGTCAATAAGATCACAATTAGGTACAAATTTCCTTTTCCCCGCATGGATGATTTAATGGACTATCTGAGTGGATCAAAATACTTTACTAAAATAGATTTGAAAAGTGGATATCATCAAATAAGAAGTTGATAAGGTGATGAATGGAAAACTGCATTCAAAACAAATAGTGGGTTGTATGAGTGGTTAGTGATGCCTTTTGGACTCACTAATGCACCTAGCACATTCATGAGGTTAATGAATGAAGTCTTGAAGGAGTATGCAGGTAAATTTGTTATTGTTTATCTTGATGATATTATGGTTTTTAGTAAAAGTAAAGAGGAGCATTTAGAGCATCTTAAGTTGGTCCTAAGAACTCTGCAAAAAGAGAAACTACTAATAAATTTGAAGAAATGTAGTTTCATGAAGGAAGAACTGGTTTACTTGGGATTTGTAGTTTCTAAAGAAGGCTTGAAGATGGATCCAAAGAAGGTCCAAGCAATTTGAAACTGGCCTACTCCCAAAAGCATATTTGAGGTAAGAAGCTTCCATGTACTTGCAAGTTTTTATAGGAAGTTTATCAAAGGTTTTAGTTAGATTTGTGCACCAATCCTTGAGACAATCAAGGAGATCAATCAGCCATTTAAGTGGACAAAAGCAGCAGATAGAAATTTTAATTTGCTGAAGAAGAAAATCGTAGAGGAGCCAATTTTAGCTTTGCCTAATTTTGAGAAAGTCTTTCAAGTAGAAACAGATGCTAGTGGAGTTGCAGTTGGCACAGTTCTGATTCAGGAACAAAGGCCGATAACATATTTCAGTGAGAACTTGAATGATGCGAACAAGAAATATTCTTCTTATGATAAAGAGTATTATGCTATTGTGCAAGCCTTAAAGAAATGGAGACATTATTTTCTGCCAAAGGAATTCATATTATATTCAGAAAATCATGCCTTACAATTCATTAATAACTAGCCGAAGCCGAATCAAAAACATTCCAAGTGGGTAAAAATTCTGCAAAGCTTTACTTTTGTAATAAAGCATAAGAGTGGTAAGTCAAATAAAGTAGTAGATGCATTCAGCAGGGTAAGTTTTATTATGCAAGAATTCAAAGTGGGTGTTGTAGGATTTGAGGAAATGATTGAAATGTACAAGGATGATGAAGATTTCAGAGATATCTACACAATAGTTCAGAATCCAATGAGCCATAACAGAAGTCAGCGGTTGGACTACCTCATTCAAGGAGGCCTATTATTTAAAAGCAACAAGTTGTGTATTCCCAAATTTTCCATGAGGGAAAACATAATAAAGGAAAAACGTAGTGGAGGATTATCTGGTCATTTTGGATAAGATAAAACCTTCGCTCAGGTGAATGCTTTTTATTATTGGCCAAAAATTCAAACTAATGCTAAGAAGTTTGTTGAGAAATGTAAGATATGTCAGCATGCAAAAGGAACGAGTCAGAATACAGGACTGTATCAACCATTTCCAATACCAAATTGACTGTGGGATGCAGTTAGCATGGATTTTGTTCTAGGATTACCAAAAACTCGAAGAGGAAATGATTCCATTTATGTTGTAGTAGATAGCTTTTCTAAAATGGCACATTTCATTTCATGTAGGAAAACTAGTGATGCAACACACATAGCTAATTTATTCTTTTCAGAGATTGTAACATTGCATGGGTTACCTATAAGTATTGTATCTGATCGAGATACCAAGTTTGTAGGGCATTTCTAGAGGATTCTTTGGAAGAAACTAGGAGCTAACCTTAGTTCTAGTTCAGCATACCATCCTCAAACAGATTGACAGACTGAAGTAGTGAATAGAAGCTTGGGGATTATATTAAGAAGTTTAGTATATTAAAATCCAAAACAATGGGATTTAGCACTAGCTCAAGCTGAGTTTGCTTACAATGATACTCCAAACTGAAGCGCTGGAATGAGTCCATTTCAGATTGTCTTTGGAATGCACCCAAGAGGTGTGTATGAGCTTAAGAATTTGGGAAAATAGGAAACCAGGATTGCAAAAGTTGAAGAATTTGCAGAACAGATGTAGAGATTACAGGAAGAAGTCAAAGGCAAATTTTAGGAATGCAACAACAAAAACAAACAGGGAGTAGATATGAAAAGAAGAGAGAAATAATTCCAAGTGGGAGACTTAGTGATGTTGCATTTGAGGAAAGAGAGATTTCCTACTAAAACTTACAACAAACTGAAAATGAAAAAGATAGGACCTTGTAAAATTGTAAGAAAAATTTCAGCCAATTCATATGAGATTGAGTTGCCAAAAGGGATTGGAATATCCTCCATTTTTAATGTTGCAGATTTGTATCCATACAAAGAGGCAGAGACAGAGTTGAAGGAGGAAGCTACGGGGGATGAAGTTCAAACTGTGAACTGGGAAGAACAAATGCCAAAGACAACAAAGAAGGAAGTGGAAGTTGTTTTGGAGAAGAGAGTATCCAGAAGAAACAGAGGACTAACTTCTTTCCAGTATCTACTCAAATGGAAAGGACAGCCAGTGGAGGATGCTAGCTGGTTGATAGCAGCAGAACTACAAAAGCATGGAGTAAGTCCTAAAGGTTTGAAGGACGATTCTTTTCTTCCTCGGGAGTCTGATGCAGGAGCATCTGAACTTAGCCAGCAATGTGAAAGGTTGTTCACATGTTGTGGCTAAATAAGTTGAATTTCATTTACTGATTGGTCAAAATCCAGTTTTACTATGAGGGTTGGATCTCTGAAGGAATAAATTGTAATTCATTATTGCAATAAGTTAGAGACTGTCCTATTTTAGGTTCAGAAATAGAAATTGTTAGCATAGTGCTAGGAGTTAGAGATTTGCTGTTAGATCTATTAAAGATAGAGATTTGTTGTTAGATATGGTTGGAGTGTTAATCGATGGATAAAAAGGAGGAAAAATGTAATGATAAGAGATGATGCGTAGATCGAGGGCAGGGAGATAGTGAGTGGATTGTATTTCTTTTTAAACAAAGGTCATTAACTTTATAATCATGCCTAAGGCCGAGACTCTATAATGTGTTTATTGTGAATAAATCAGCGTTGTGGCATAATTATATAAACAGCCCCTGGAGTCCTCGAATACTTTTTTTTTCTCTGTATTCAAATGATTTTGGTGATGTCTCTATGTTTTCACACTTTACAGTAGAAATCCCCATGGTTAAGGCAAATTTGGTGTAGTTTGGGTCCGTAAGCAGAAATTCCATTTACACAGAGAGATTGCGCAAAACACTTAGCGGATTTGGCAAGCCAAATTTGAAATAATATAGACATCGATTTTGGGACTTATCAGGTTTGGGTAATATTATATATATCGCATCACTCAATCAGATCGGTGCATGTCACAGGCATGTTCCCAAACCCTGGCGATATGCGATTGTCGACATATCGCATCGGCACTTCGGAGCGAAAGCAGTAAAGCGTAAGTGGGCATATTGCAATTGCTGATAGCGATTAGCGATATCGCATTGGACCTCTGTCAAAGGGAAGCATCGATATAAGGGCATTGCAAATACTAATTACCAATAAGGCGATTAAATCATGATCCTCCGATCAGCCAAATCTTGATCCACGACATTAATACATATATTTATTTAAAAAGGAAAAAAAAAAACATTGTTTTGGCATTTTCAAGGGTATTTTGGTCCCGAAAGGAAAAAGCTTTATTTTAAACCTTTTCACAAACCTTTGGGTTCCAAAAGGAAAAGGCATAGTATTCAATAAAAAGGGTTGTTCCACAGGGTGGTTGTTGGGTCATTTTGATCCATATTATGGGTTTATAGAAAACCATTATTTCCGCGGTGTCAATAACAAAGAATATTTTCACATATTTCCACATTTGTGTGGAGATCGATCTTAGTAAGGGGTTTCTAGATCTCATCCAGTTGACAAATGGACATTTATATTGGATATGGAGTCTTGATTATGAAAACACATCCTTTTTATGTCATGTATGTAACCAAGAAAGACATTTACAAGATAGCTATCCACTGGCCAAAAAATCAACAAATAAGTGTAAAAGGCCATAGACTAAAACAAAGCTTTGGAAGACCTACGAGCTGGCG